>JAOTQJ010028087.1:0-16223 GCA_025642045.1 Solanum sejunctum | reverse complement strand
AGTTCTAGCCACCTTCTTTGTCTCAAGTTGAGATCTTTTTGAGTGAAGATATATTGGAGGCTCTTATGATCGGTGAATATATCAACATGCACCCCATACAAATAATGTCACCAAATTTTCAAAGCAAATACTACGGCAACCAATTTAAGATCATGAGTAGGGTAGTTCTTTTAATACACTTTGAATTGCCTAGAAGAATAGGCTATTACCTTATTATTTTGCGTTAGCACACAACCTAAACCAACTGTAGAGGCATCATAATACACCCCAAATCCCTCAAGCCCATCCTATAGTGAAAATATAAGAGTGCAGAAAAGATTATCTTCAAGGTTTGGAAGCACCTCTCACATTCATCGGTCCACACAAACTTAGACTTCTTTTGAGTAAATTATGTCATAGGGGAAGCAATAGAAGAGAACCCATTCACAAACCTCCGATAATAGCCCGTTAAGTCTAAGAACCTCCTAATGTCCGATAGGGTCAATGGTTTAGGCCAATTTCTAATCACATCAGTCTTCTTAGGATTCACCTTAATACCATCCCCCGACACCACATGTACTAGGAAGGAAACCTACCTCAACGGAAGTTCACACTTTTCATATTTAGCATACAATTTCATCTCCCTTAAGCTTTGCAACACAACCCTCAAATAAGCTCTATGCTCCTCCTCACCACAAGAATAGATTGAAATATCATCAATGAAGACCGCAACAAAGTGACCTAGGTAGGGTTTGAAGACCCTATTCATTAGGTTCATAAAGATGGTTGGTGCATTGGTCAACCCAAAAGACATCACCACAAATTCATAATGCCCATACCTAGTCCAGAAGGCCATCTTGGGAATGTCACACTCCCCCACCTTCACTTGATGATACCTAGACCGAAGATCAATCTAGAGAAGTGGGTAGCCCCTTGCAATTAGTCAAACAAATCATCAATTCTCAGAAGAGGATATCTATTCCTAATGATGACCCTATTGAGTTGCCAATAGTCAATACATATCCTAAGAGACCCATCCTTCTTTTTCATAAACGACACTGGTGCACCCTAAGATAATTAGCTAGGCCTAATGAGCCCCTCTCCAACAAGTCCCTGAATTGATCCTTCAACTCCACTGGGGCCATACGATATAGGGGAATAGAAATGGATTGAGTATCGGGGAGGAGGTCTATGTCAAAGTCTATTTTCCTTTTGAGAGGAACAGCGGGAAGGTCATTTGGGAAGACATCAAGAAACTCATTCACAATCGGAACCGACTCTATGGGAAGGACTTTAGACTTAACATCCCTAACCCTAACAAGATGGTAAAGACACCCCTTGGAGATAAACTTATGGGATTTAATGCAAGAGATGAATCTATCCTTGACCACCACATCTTAACTTTCCCACTCAAGGATGGATTCATTTGGAAATTAAAATTTGACCCTATGGGTTCTACAATCAATAGAAGCATTGTATGCATGCAATTAATCTGTCTTAGGAATAATATCCAAATTGACCATGTCTAACTCAACAAGATCACAAGATAATATTTTATGAAAGATGCAAATAGGATAACTTTTATAAAATTTTCTAGCAACAATAGATGCACCAATAGGATTAGACACCTCATATGACTCATATAACAACTCAAGGTTAACATGGAACATTTTGGCAACAAAGGCGGTAATAGAAAAAAGAGTAGCACTCGGATCAATCAATGTAGACACGTCAAAGTCAAAGATTTTAAACATACAGCTAATGACATCGGGGACCTCATCCACCCCTTGCCTCCCATGCAAAGCATAAAACTGATTATGCCTTGAGGAACTATCTTCCACATTAGCACCTTGTGGATGAATCTATTTGCCCTTGTTATTATTTCGAAGGTGATCCACCATTTTGTCACCCACTTCCCCATAACTAAAGACTTCATTACTATATCTCAAGCATGGGCTCTTATGACCCTTACCACACCTAGGATACACCTCATTAGGAACTACAAAACTAACACCTTGCGTCCTTAGGAAGTTATTGACAAATCCCCTATTAGAAGCATGAGAGGACCCTTGGCCTTGGTGGATCCAGCCACTTATTTGGAACTTACCCTCGAAATAGGCCCTCTTAGCCTCATGACCCCTCATCTTCCTTAATTTCTCCTCTTCTATTTTCTTAGAAGAGGACATTAAACATGACAAGTCCATGTCACTAATAAACATGGAAGACTAGCACAAGTTGGACACACCCATCACAAATTTGTTCATCCTATATCTTGAGTCGGCCATGAAATGTGGAGCATAATTCAAAACTTGGTTGAACTTGAGGGCATACTCCCTCACACTCATGGACCCTTGTCTTAAATTCATAAATTCCACTAACTTAGATTCCTTATGTTCAAGGGGAAAGAACCGATTAAGGATGGCTATATTGAACTCCTCAAAAATTACAACATAGTTGACTCCCTTCTCTTCCTTCTATTGGTTGTACTATGTTTGAGCTACCCATTTGAGTTGGCAAGCTGCCAACTCCTCCGTATCATCCTTTGCCTTGAGGGTCCTGACTCACCTTTGACCCATGGAATTCGAGGGGATTCATTCTCATGATGTCTCACACCCAAAAGGCCGGTGTAGCAGCATAAGGGGCTTGATCCCCTTAATTGGATTGATTATCCAATACTTATGCAAGAAAGGTAAGAGCATCCCTAAGCTCTCCATTGGCCGGTTGCTCCTCGGGCATATGGGCTTGTCTTCTTCCCGTGTTAGGCATGATTTAGCATAGCAAAGAACAAGCATTAAGGGAGCAAAGCTTACTTCAACTCTATAGTATGACTTAGAACATGAAAAATGGAAACATTTTCTAAAACGTCTCATAGCCTCCTACTCATAGTTTTGCTGCATGACACAACTATGAATAGGATTCTAATCAACGCACTGTATTGGAATCCAAGGATCTAATAACCTAGTGCTCCAATACCATCTTTATCACGACCCAATCCTATGTCCTAGATATGATCGGTGAATGGGGAACCCGAAGGGACCCTAAACAAGGCTCATAGCATATCATTACACATCCTTGGTCATGGAAGCAACTGAAATGACAATAATAGGAAAGCATAAACAAGGAAAATTGGGACAAAGGGTAAAATTCCATATCATAAGACCAAGAAAACAAGAAAGATGATGCTCAAGCATAAATACATAACATGTCCAACAATACCTCTACTACATAGATATGAGTAGGGCCAAGACAAGCAATTGGGCTTACACTCACAGTCAATACATAACCAAAGAAACATAGTCTTCATACATAGCAAGAGATCATAAGCAACATCCCCGAAATGGAGAACTCACCAACAAGCTTGTAGTACAATCGAACTAGCCACATGGAAGAGGAGGAGAAGGATCAAGCGGTGCTCCGGTTCCTACATGGTGACATCATGTAGGCATAGAGTATGCATTAGTACATTTCGATATACTAAGTATATAGAATGCAATGCAATAAGTGATAGGCATCATACTTCAAATGCATAGAGATAAACAATAGCTAGCATAGTAGCAATATGGCATGCATGATTAATGCTTAAGTAAAAATCATGCTTACATAGGAAATAGCATATGTGTAAGAAGAAACCATTAAACTATTGGTGTATCATCACATCCTACCACCCTTGGTGATTGAGGTACAACCCTGTTAATAGGTTGGTGGATCGTCTCACCCTACTACCCATGGTGTTGGAGTACAAATCCCCTAATAGGTTGATGGATCGTTGCACTCTACCACCCTTGGTGAAAGAGTAGAAAACCCCTAATAGGTTGATGGTACAAATTCACAACAAGGTTGATGAATAATTGCACCCTACCACCTATAGAGTCGAAGTACAAAACCCTTCGATAGTTTAACAAGGTACGAACCACTTGACAAGGTTACCTAGCATGCAACTCCCGAGTAGGGCATGGTCATATTCCATTACTATATAGAGAATACCATATACATACATTCATTTCATCATCATTAAATCATTATTTCATTATCATATAATCATTCAACTCATAAGACATGCTTTGGACCTTCAATTCCTCAAGAAACCATAACTAAACATTTTATACATCAAAAATCTTCATTAAATCTTACCATAGAACTTGGTTTCATAACTCAAAACATATCAAAAGAGTGACAATTTCATAGACCTCAACATAGTGTGTAGCGATTTTCATAATAAATAAGAACCAAGAATAAATCATCTTTAAATCATGCAAATTTAAGTAAAAGAAAGCTTGGGTATCATGGGTGAAAGAAACTCATATACCTTAACTTTGGAGATGAACTTGATGAAGATTGTATATGGAGACTTAAAGCTTGAGTGTAGTCCTTATGATCCAGAAAAACTTTTGAGACTTGAGTTTAGGAGTAAAATATTTTACTAAGTGTTCAAATGAGTATTGGGGAATGTTTAGAATGATATAAGGGTGAAAAATAGCCAAGTATATGTATTTTCACATTTGTGAACCTTAGGCCCAATACTTAAAAGTCTTGGACCGAAGTCAAATATTTGCACAAGTTTTAACACTGGTGTGCGTCACGGAAGGGACGCATAAACCCCAGTGGAAATTGCATTTTTGAAAAATCAAAATTACTTAAGTCGAGGTTAAACCCATTTTCTATCCAAAATCACCTCATGAAAAACAATATGAAGTCGGATTTTTGATATTGCACACGGATTTTGAGATATATGGAAATAACGATTCTGGGCACTTTCGAGGAACATTTTCAGGAACTTTTGGGGGTCTTTACATATAGTGCTAGTGTAAAACCATCATTTCAAGAGTGAAATCACACAAGAAACTTTATTGTAAAATCATCAATAGATACTTGGTAACACCCTCAAGCAACATATATCAAAGCCCTTCATCAAATCTTACAATTTGGGGTAGTACCTTTTGGTTTGGCTAGTGCACTAGCTATGTCTCCTGAATATGGTCTTTAAACCCTATCTTGATAAGTTTATGGTGGCCTTCAGTAATGGTATGATGGTTCATTTCCAGAGGTAAGGAAGATCTTCTGAATCATTTGAGGGCAATGTTGCAAATTTTGAGGAATAAAAGGTCGCTTTCTAATTATGGAAAGTGGGAATCCTTGGGTAGCGAAAAGGTGGTTGGAGAAGTACACCGGTTGACTAGGTTAGGAATGAGATTGGGTAAAGTTGAGAATAGAGGTTTTCTCCTAAGGGGGAGATGGCGGCTTTAGGTATCAAGGTGGGCTATATGTGTATTATAAGGACACCCAAAAGTGCCCGAAAATGTGTCTTAAAAATGCCCAGAATCATAATTTCCATATTTCTCAAAATTCGTTATTTATTTCGGAAATCCTAGTTCATATTCTTATTTAGGGGGTCAAATTGATTGGGAAATAGGTCTAACCCAGATTTTAGAGCAACCATAGCAAAATTTGAATTTTCAAAGTGAGCTTGGAAATAGTGTTCCTGCGTATCCTTAACGAGACGCGCCCCTGTTCATTTTGTTATCCAGTTTTTAATCTCGATCCAAGACTTTTAAGTCTTGGGCCTAAGTGTTTCCATACGTGAAAATACTTATACTTAGCCTTATTTCACCCTCATATCATTCAAGACATTCCACAATACTCACTCAAACACTTAGGCTTATATTTCTCTCAAATTTCTAGTGTCAAAACTCTCTCCCAATCTTAAGGCATTCAACCAAGCTTCAAGTCTGCATCTCCATTCTTCATCAATTTCATCTCCAAAGCTAAGGTATGTGAGGTTCTTTCATGAGCTATTTTCACCCATGATGCGCAAGCTTTCTTTTCTTAAAATTGCATGATTTAAAGTTGATTTATTCATGGGTCTTATTTATTATGAAATTCATTGTGCATTATGTTTGGGTTTATGAAATTGCGACTATTTTACTATGTTTTGGGATATGAATGTTTGATCTATCTTGGGATTTTATAAAGGATTTTGATATACTTTGCTTCAGCATGTTACTAAGTATCTATTAATGATTTTACATTGGATTTTCTAGCATAATAACACACTTGAATTTCATAGTATTTACACTAGCATTACACACTCGTCGAGTATTTGATAAAATACCTTTGTAAGGATTCTTCTAAGTTTAGATGATCTAATGGTTGAGTTATGATTCAAATGACTCTATGATGATTATGAGCTTTCTAGAAATGTGTTTAAATCATGAAAATATTGATGATGTTATAGGGTCAGGTAAAGCCCCTTTCTTAAGATTATGCCTCTTGTGAGCCTTTGATGTTGATATTATTGAAAGGGTAATGTTGATGATGACCCATTCTTATGATTGAAGTTACGTTCACCATATGAGTTCAATGATGTTAAGAGCTACTCGTGCCATGTCTCTATGGTTATTGCAAGTTATTAAAGTATGATTATCTTATATATTCTGTGGGAATATACTTAGAACCAACTGGACTAAAGGTGAGTCCCTAAGTCCTAGAAATATGTGCCACCATAGATGAAGGGATTAGAGGCGAGTCCTATCTCTAAGGGGGAATAGCCTAAATATGAGGGCTTGAGATGAGTACCTGAGTCCAAGAACTAGAGGTGAGTACCCAGTTCACACAAGGCTTAGTGGATCCACTTAGGCATTAGGAGGTTCACGTTGGTAAGTAACATTCCCCTTTCCTCTGATGTGGGGTTGATATTAGGATTCAGAGTTGTAGCTGGCTTGGTCTTATGTTATGTCAGTTGAGTTTTCTTCCCATACTATGTATAATGAATTATACAACTTGTTTTGGACTGAAAGCATGGTTTTACTTCAAACATCATTTATGTGTGTCATATTGTTAGTATGTTATTTATTACTTATGATTAAGCATTTTGCTTTTGATGCCTATCTCTTCTTTTATTGCATCACACATACTTAGTACATTCACATATACTAATGCATACTCTATGCTTACATGATGTCACTATGTAGGAGTCGATGTATCGCTTGATCATACTCCTCCTCCACGTGGATAGTACGATTGTATCTCAAGCTTGTTGGTGAGTCCTCCATTCTAGGGATATTGCTTATGATCTCTTGCTATGTACTAAAGCTATATTTCCTTTATTTATATATTGAATATAAGGGTGAGCCTAATTGTTTATCGTGGCCCCCGCTCTTACCTATCTAATAGACGTGTTATTGGACATGTTATCTATCTATGCTATGAACATTGACTCTCTTGTTTGTTGAAGTTATGATATGGAAGTTTACCCTTAGTCCCAAATTCCTTGTTTATGCTTATCTCTCATTGTCATTTTAATTGCTTCCGCAATCAAAGATGTGTAACAATATGTTGTGAGGCTTGTTTGGGGTTCCTACAGGTTCCTCATTCACCTGTCACATATAGGCCCTAGACTTGGATTGTGAGGAAGATGATATCAGAGCACTAGGTTGTTAGATCTTTAGAGTCCAACACACCACATCAAATTACAATCTTATTCATGGTTGGGTTATGCACCACAACTATAAATAGGAGGCCATGAGATGTTTTAGAAAATGTTTTCTTTCTTCATGTTCTAAGTCATGCTATAGAGTTGAAGTAAGTTTTTCCCCTTAACTATTGTTCTTTGCTATTCTAGATCATGCCTAACATAAGAGAAAGAATAGCCTGCTTGCCCAAAGAATAATTGACTCATGGAGAATTCCAGGATGCACTTACTATGTTAGCTCAAGTTAAAGCTAATCAAGCCAACTAAGGGGCCCAAGCCCCTCATGCTTCTACTCATGCATCTCAAGTGGGGAAGTTTATAAGGATGAATCCACCGAAATTCTATGGATCTAAGGTAGAGGAGGACCCTCAAAAGTTCATTAATGAGGTATACTAGGTATTGGCTATCATAGGAGTTAGATCGGAGGAAAAAGCAGAGTTGGCAGCTTACTACCTCAAAGGGGTAGCACAAATATGGTTTAATTAATGGAAAGTAGAGAAGGAGGTTAACAATGTTGCTCTATAGGAGGAGTTCAAGGCGGCTTTTCTTAATCAATACTTCCCTCTTGGTCTTAGGGAAGCTAAATTAGTGTAGTTCATGAACTTGAAATAGGGATCTTTGAGTGTGAGGGAGTATGCCCTCAAGTTCAACCCACTCTCTAAATATGCTCCTCACTTGGTTGCAGACTCAAGGGCTAGAACGAACAAGTTCATGATAGGTGTCCCCGATTTGGTAAGTGAAAAATGTTGGTATGCTATGTTGATTAGTGATATGGATTTGTCCCACCTCATGATTTATGTCGAACAACTTCAGTGGGAGAAGCTTACAAAGAGGAAAAGTAAGGGGTCAAAGAGGGCTCAATTTGATGGTAGCTTTCGAGGACAAGAGTCCGACGCTGCTATAAACAAGAGGGTTGCCAAGGATGAGGTGGCCAACCCCAAGTGTCAAGGTGAAGGTGTTGGTGGGAAATCTCCTCTTATATGTGACAGGTGTGGAAGGTACCACCCAAGAGATTGCTTATCTAGTTTGGGTGTGTGTTTTAGATTGGTAGAATGGATCATAAGATAAGGCATTGTCCGTGGATCTCTAATGATCATAAAAATGGTTGTCGACATTCTCAACCATACCCTTGTAGGGCTCACTAGACTTGGCTTGGTGCTTCATGGTAAATTGAAGGTTTTGATTTTGATGGATCTGGGTCCCTCTATACATAGCACTATTCCTTTTTGGTTGCTTATGGACTTCTTGTGTGCCCTGAGTTGTTATGTAAACCTTTGGTATCTACCTCTTGTTCATCTTGCCTTAGGTCTTGCACTGTGACTTGTTGGAGTTGAGGTGGTAGAACTGATGTCATGTTCGGGATGGATTAGTTGCATGCATATTATGTTCCCATAGATACTAGAACTCATACAGTTATAATACGACTCTCTATGAACCCATCTTTGAGTGGGAGGTTGTCAAGTGGTAGCAAAGGAGGTAGGTACATTCTTGTCTTAAGGTCCAATTAATATCTAAGGGTTTCCCCATGTTCTTCTTGTGTAGGGTCTTGTCTTGTGATTTTGGTTAGACTTAGTTTATTAGTTTGGAGGTTTTGAGGTGGTTTGGCTACTGGCATATTGTGTTTCCAATGAGTGTAGAACTATAAGGTTGTAACATGATGGTTAAGGATGGTCGATTTATGGGGTCAACTACAATGGGTAAGTCACTTCTTTAAGCTTGATCTTTGTTTCCAGTTTTTTCTCTAAGTGAGGATGAGGGTAAGTGATATTCCTAAGTGTCTTTCCGGACTAGGGTTGAACATTTGAGTATTTTTGAAGATATTTGGTTGACTTATGCGCCGTCTATGTTTATACGTTTCATGAATAGGGTCTTAAAACCCTACTATGGCTTGTTGGAGGTGGCCTCTAGTGGTGAAGCACTGATTTATTTAGAGCTTGTGAATTATTTGGAGGGGAGTGTTGTAAATCTTAGGGATAAGAGGTTGTTTGCTAAGTGTAATAGGTGTGAACGAAAGATAATGAGAAGGTGGTTAGAATTCTTTAAGGATCATGACATGAGTGTGTATCTTTTTACCCAGTAAGGCTAATGTTATGGTCGATGCTCTAATTATCCTAGCATGTGTTAATGATGGTGGCAAAGAGGTGACTTGAGGGGTCCATCGTTTGGCTGGATTAGGGGATTAGGTTGGAGGAAGCTGAGCATGGTCGTGTAGCATTCTTGATAGTTCCAAATCTTCTTTGGTTGGGGAGGTCTAGATTAAGCAAGGCCTTGATTCTATCTTATTAGGGTTGGAAGTTTTAGGTGAAGAGATACTATAGTGGAGGTTGTCTCCCAAGGGGAAGATGGTGGGGTATGGTACCAAGTGGACTAGGTGGGTTTGATATTGACAATTGAGCTTAGGATTATGAGTCCTTATAGATTGTAGAGAAAGGTTGGTAAGGTTGCTTAACAATTGGAATTACCTAGGGATATTGTTATGGTTTATCTGGTTTTTCATGCTTCGAGGTTGAAGCTATATGTTGATAACTCTAGTGCTATAGAACTCGTAAGGTTGTAGATGTTGTGGAGGATAAATTGTCTAGGGAGAAGGTCTTGATGGAGGTAATGGATAGAATGGATGAAGAAGTTGATTGATGAGGGTGTAGTGTTCGTCAAGGCCCATCAGAAGAATCACCAAGTTGATAATGCCTCTTGGGGAGCAGGAATGGGCATGGAAAAGTGATATCCGTACCTCTTTCATTCTATTCAAGCATGGTATCATGTCAAACCCTTTTTTGTGATTTCATGTCTCATGTTCCTGCCCCTAAGTCATTTGCATGCATTCATGTTGACATTGGAAATGTTCATGTTTATTTTACCCTTATGTTTAGATTATTAAAATGGTGTTTTAAGTGTCTTATTGCATTCTTGTTAGGGCTGGTCTCTTTATGATTACACTTCTCTTGTATATTTCTTTGCATTCAAGCATGAATGTTCCCAAGGGGGAAATATTTTAACGACCCCAAAAAGTGCTTGAAAATGTGCCTTGGAAGTATCCGGAACCGTAATTTTCCATATATCTCAAAATTCATGATTTATTTCGAAAATCTGACTTCATATTCTTGTTCAAGGGTCAAATTTAGTGAGGTATGTGTCTAACCCTGATTATAAAGCAACCATAGTAAAATCCAAATTTTAAAAGTTAGCTCAGAAATAGTGTCCCTGCACGTTCTTAACTCGACGTGCCTCTATACATTTTGTTGTCCAGTTTTTAATCTCGGTCCAAGACTTTAAGTCTTATACCTAAGTGTTCCCATACATGAAAATACTTATACTTAGCCTTATTTCACCCTCATATCATTCAAGACATTTCCCAATACTCACTCAAATACTTAGGCTTATATTTCTCGCAAATTTGAAGTTCGAAAACCCTCTCCAGATCTTAAGGAATTAAACCAAGCTTTAAGTATCCATCTCCAATCTTCATCAAGCCCTCTCCAAAGCTATGGTATGTGGGTTTCTTTCATGGGTTCCTTTCATCCATGATGCCCAAGCTTCCTTTTTATACAAAGTGCAAGATTTAAAGTTATTTATTCAGGGGTCTTGTTTATGATGAAATTCACTGCATATTATATTGGTGTTTATGAAATTGTGACTGTTTTATTATATTTTGGGCTATGAATGTTTGATCTATCTTGAGATTTGATGAAGGATTTTGATGTTTATTACTTGAGTGTGTTACCAAGTATCTATTGATAGTTTTGCATTGGATTTTCTAGCATGATAACACTCTTTAATTGCATGGTTTTTACATTAGCATTAAACACCTGCCAAGTGTTTGATAAAATGTCTTTTTAAGGATTCGTTAAGTTTTAATGATCTATTGGTTGAGTTATGATTCAAGTGATTCTATAATGATTATGAGCTTTTATAGATGTGTTTAAATCATAAAAATGCTGATAATGTTGTAGCGTTGGGTTAAGCCCCTTTATTAAGATTATGCCTCTTTTGAGCTTTGGATGTTTAATGTTATTGAAAGGGTAATGTTGATGATGACCCATTCTTATGATTGAAGTTGCTCTCACTATTTGAGGTCAATAGTGTTGAGAGCTACTCGTGCCATGTCTCTATCTTTATTGCAAGTTACTAAAGTATGATTATCTTATATATTCTGTGGGACTAGACTTGGCACCGAGTGGACTAGAGGTGAGCTCCCAAGTCCAAGAACTACATACCACCATAGGTGAAGGGATTAGAGGAGAGTCCCTAATTCTCTAAGAGGCGAGTACCCTTAATATGAGGGCTCAAGGCGATTACCCAATTCTGAACTTAAGGCGAGTACTTGAGTCTAACAACTAGAGGCTAGTAGCCGGTTCACATAAGGCTTAGTGGATCCACTTAGGCATTAGGTGGTTTGCCTTGGCAAGTAACTTCCCCCTTTCCTCTAATGTGGGGTTGACATCGGGATTCTGAGTTGTAGCTCGCTTTGTCTTATTTTTTGTCGGTTGATGTTTCTTCCCACATTATGCATTATGGACTATACAAGTTGATTTCGATTGAAGGTATGGTTTTACATTCATACATGTCATATTATTAGTATGTTATTCATTTCTTATGATGCCTATCTCGTGTTTGTTTGCATCCTACATACTTAGTACACTTAAATGTACTAACGCATACTCTATGCCTACATGATGCCACCATGTAGGAATCGGTGCACTGCTTGATCTTCCTCCTCCACGTCGATAGTACGATTGCCTCTCAAGGTTGTTGGTGAGTCCTCCATTCTAAGGACATTGCTTATGATCTCTTGCTATATACTAAAGTTATCTTTCCTTTATTCATGTATTGACTGTGAGGTTGAGCCCAGTTATTTGTCATGACCCCCGTTCTTATCTATGCAGTAGAGGTGTTGTTAGACATGTTATGTTTCTATGCTATGAGCCTTGACTCTCTTGTTTCTTGATGTTATGATATGGAAGTTTACCCTTAGTCCCAATTCCCTTGTTTATGCTTATTTCTCATTATCATTTTAATTGCTTCCGCGACCAAGAATATGTAATGATATGCTGTGAGGCTTGTTTGGGGTTCCTACAGGTTCATCATTCACTGGTCACATCTAGGCCCTAGGCTTAGCACGTGACATGTATAAGGTTGACAATTGGTCCTAAGGTGTTAGGGTCCTTATAGGGTGTTGAGGAGAATTGGTAAGAGGATCTATGAATTAGAGTTGACAATTGGCATGAATATGGTTCATCCTGTCTTCCATATGTCTATGTTAAGAAGTGTATGCGTGACCCTTGATATTGTGTGAACAAGTGAAAGAGTTGAGGAACTAAGAAGTAACATCCTTCAAGGTTATTTGGAGGAATCAACAAGTTGAGAGTGCTGATTGGGGAGCTGGAGTGGCAGTAAGAAGCGATATCTGTACCTCTTTCATTCTATTCAAACTTGGGATAGCAAACTAAGTCCTTTCTATGATGTCAAGTTCTAAGTTTTAGCCCTTAGGTCATTTCTCTTGTATTCATGACCATGGTAAAAACGTTATATTGATTTTTGACATTCATGTTGAAATTTTTCGAAAATGAGATTTAAGTGCATTTGTTGCATTCATGTTGGGTTGGAACTTTGTAATTTCTTATCTTACCAATGTTTCTTCAAATTTCGGGGATGAATATTCCTAAGTGGGAGATATTGAAATGCCCCACACTTGCCTAGGAATGCCCCATAATCATACTTCCCTTATTCATAAATCGGGGATATTTAAACATCCCTCCATGTAGCTCGAAAAGAACTTATGATGTATTTTTTTAATATCTCAAAATTCATGCAGAATTGCACAAATCTGACTTCATATTATTTTTCAGAGGGCAAATTTTAGTGGAAAAATTACTACTACAAGGTATACTTTATCCGTGCCAAGAGAATAGTTTTTTGGCAAAACTTCGCAAAAATAGGAGTTGTCTGAGACCCAGACCTAGCGCGGACTAGTTCAAAGTTTTCTGAAAAATCCTGCTTTTACTCTAGTGCAATTGGGTATGTACTCAATACCTATATATGCAAAAATCCCTCATTCTTTAGCCCTTTTTAGCCCAAAAGCCTCACTAAAAACTCTGAAATTTCTCTCTAATCTTCATCAAATTCTCTATACATTCTCAAGATTTTCAAGAAGTTTTATTGGAGTTCAAGGAAATGAAGTCAAGCCCCAAGTCCTCCTCAAGTTCTTCTTCAAGAAACTCCAAGATTAAGGTATGTAGGTTTCATTGATGGGTACCTTTCACCCATGAAGCCCAATCTTCCTTTTTATAAAATTTCATGTTTCCAAGTTGTGTTGCTTATGGGTATTGCTCACTATGAACTATCATTAAAATTTATGTTGGGATTTCATGAAATGTTGATTGAAAATACATGTTTATCTACTTTAAGCTTATACTATGAGATGGTTTGCTTATAGTGACTATGCATATTTTGAGCTATGAAACTATGATCTATGATGAGATTTGATGGGGGATTTCAATATATCATGTATGAGGGTGGTACCAAGTGTTCGTAAGTTGATATATATTGATTTTTCTCACATGATTTCACTCTTGAATTTCACGACTTTGAACTAGCATTACTCACCCGCCAAGTATTTGATAAAATGTCTTGTAAAGGATCCTTGAGTTATTGATGAAATATTGCATTTCTTATGAGTCAAGTGGCTTTATGAGAATGAAAGGAATGTATAAATGTGTGTTTAAATCATGTAAAGCACCTATGGCATTGCAAGTGAATTATTGGGCTTTCATGTTTGTTTTCTTAGGAAAATGAGTTCTTTCTTGATAATTGAATGTGATGGTTTGATGAGCTATTTTCATGACTCCTACTAAAAAGATTCTATTGTAAGGTATGAACATTCTATAAATCTTTCAAAAAGACCATGTCGTAAGGTAGAATGACTCATGGCTCCTACCAAAAAGATTATATCGTAAGGTAGGACATCCTATAATACCTACTGGAAAGGCCATACCGTAAGGTATAATTCAAGGTACCTACCGAAAAGATTATATTGTAAGGTAGGATAACTCATGGATCTTACCTAAAAGATTATATCGTAAAGTAGGGGTCGTCTTATACTACCTACCAAAATGACTATGTCATAAGGTAGGGGTATTGATAACAATCTTCAAAAAGGTTATACCGTAAGGTAAGTGAGTAGCTATGTGGCCTATATCAAGAATGTTGGTGTAAGTTTTGAGCATACATTTTTTCATATTAAATTTACGTTCCTAGATTATGATTAAGAATGTTTTACCTCAAGTATTGATCATGCATGCCATATTGTCATTTTACTTTCCATTGCCTATGTAAATGCATTTTAACTATGTTGTCTATGTCTTTTTGCATTGCATCCTACATACTTAATAGATACAAATGTACTAACACATACTCTATGCCTACATGATGTTACCATGTAGGAATTGGAGCTCCTCATGTTTATCCTTCTCGTCACTAGTTTGGACATCTTGAAGATAAGCTATTGGTGAGTCCTCAAGTTTAGGGACACTATCTTTGCACTCTTCCTCTTGTTTTCTCTTTATGTTGAACTTTGATACTAAGAGGGTGAGCCCAGAAAGTGTCTTGGCCCCAGCCCAATCTATGCTAGAGGTGTTGTTGGACAAGAGGTGTAATTATGCTTTGAGCTTTGACTGTTTATGATTTATGCTATTAAAGACTTACCTTAGTCCCTTATTCTTATCCATACTATCTTGATATTGTTTATATTGCTTCCGCCACCAATGATGTGTGTATGATATGCTAAGAGGCTTTGTTTGGGGTTTCTTTGGGTTCCCCATTTGCCATATCACTCTAGGCCCTAGGCTTGGGTCGTGACATCACCAATACTTATCTCTGAAGTACCGAACTCACCACATGGAGGATGATTAAAAGGATCTTTAATCCCTACATGGTAATATCATGTAGGCATAAAGTATACGTTAGTATGTTTGAATATACTAAGTATGCGGAACGCAATGCAATAAGACATAAGCCAATACAGTCAATATGCATAATCATAAGAAATGAAAATATAATTTGAATATAACATGCATAATCAATACTTATAATATAACATGGTTGTTAATCATTAATTAAATGACCCCAAAAATGCCCTAAAAATGTGCCTTGGAAATGCCTATAATCGTAGTTATCCATATATCCCAAAATTCATATGTGATATCGAAAATCAGAATTCAGATTCTTGTTCAAGGGGGAAAATTAAGTGGAAAATGGGTATAATATGAATTTTAGAGGACCCATAGCGTAAAATGAATTCCACAAAAATTTCAATTCCAGTAGGGGTACGCGTTAGCTCTGCAACGCGAAGCCATCGCGGAGATGTGTTATTTTGTGCTAGTTTTCCTGTTTCATTTCGAGGCCTTTGGGCCTTCGACCTAAGCGTTTCTATTTGTAAAAACACTTATATTTAGTCATTTCTCAATCCCATATCATTCAAGACATTCTCCAAAATCCTCTCTAATACTTAGATAAATATTTCATCCAAAATCAAGGATTCACAAGCTCATTTTGAATATCAAGAAATTTATTCAAGCTTCAAGTTCTCATTCAAATCTTCATCAAGGAAATTTCCAAGTTTGAGGTATGCGGTTTTCAACCATTGGGTCATTTTACTCATGGTGCCCAAACTTTCTTTTCATATAAAATACATGTTTTCGAGATTTACTTATGAGTATTACTTATTATGGATTATGACTATAAACTACATTGGGGTTTTATGAAATGTTGTTCAACTATG
>JAOTQJ010028076.1:0-44791 GCA_025642045.1 Solanum sejunctum | reverse complement strand
AACATTCATCATTCCTTAAAGAGGCATAAACATGAAACTATGCTTGCCACATAGTTATGGGACTTGAGTATTTATATGAGGGAGATCCATTAACATTCATCATTCCTTAAAGAGGCATAAACATGAAACTATGCTTGCCACATAGTTATGGGACTTGAGTATTTATATAAGGGACCTTGGGGATATCTTCTCTCACGAAAGCTCGCTCGGTGCTAAGTTATCATCCCGCTAGAATACATACATATACATGCTTATAAAAGTGGCATAAGTCTTTCAAATAATTTAAATGTATACTTTGGCTTAAAATCAAATCATATTTCATAATCATACATACTTAGGCTTAAAAGCCAAAAATACTTTATAATCATGCATTCTTGGGTTAAAAGGCCAAATCATACTTCATGTCATACTTTTCTGCATAAGAGTAACTTTTTAATTATAGTAGTGTAAACACCCATAATTGCTCAAAGAACCATATCACAGACATTATGTGATCACATTCTTGTCATACCCATACTTTACTTGAAAACATCATCATCATCATAATTGGGAGTTCACCCGCATCAAAACTTTATGAAAATTAGTGTTCATATATGCATATGCCATGAATTATGAGAGAAGAGAATGGGCAATAGAGGTTCAAACTTAAATCAATAATAAAATATGAAATTAAAATAAATCCATAAGTAAATTCATATTTAAATCATGCATTAGATTACACATGCTTAAATATAACATTTAAGGGGCCATGCATATTCAAATCTTCATAACATCAATGAAATTCTTCATATTAGGGTTTAAATTTTACAAACAACAATTAAACATATCACATGTCTCAATTGAATCAAATAACCAATAATCTAAAAGACCCGTGTTTAAAGTAAGCTCAATTTCATAAAATCAAGTGTAAAAGAGTTTGTGGTCTTCATGATTGAAAGGGACCATGAACCAATCTCACATACCTTATCTAATTAAGAAGAAATTGGTTGAAGAATAAGACCCTTCCTTAAGCTCCAAGCTAATGTCCAACGGTCACTTGAGAGGCATTCTTTTGATGAGAGTTTGAATATTTTAAGTGTATGAATTGAATTTAAATGAGAATAGAAGAGTATTGGTCTTTTAAAAGTCTTATGATAGGTTAGAAAGTCATAAATGGTCCTTAGGAGTAGCTAAAATTACAAGAAAGTCATTACTAAAACAAGTTTCAAAAAGTTGCCAGGGTCCCGTGAGGGAGCCTCATGGCTCGTTTGGAGCCACACGGACTGTATAACTGTCCATGTGACCTCACTTAGACAAAATATTCATTAGTCAAGTTTTGAGAAGGTAATTCTATAATTTGAAAATTTTCAAATTAACACCCATACGGGACACTACATGACCCTTGTAATGTCAGACGACCCGTGTGGGGGATCATATGTGAGGTACCTTAGCTAAAATGTGGTTTTCAAGGCCCAGGCTCCTATCACGAGTGACCATAAGGTCAGTGAAGTTTCAAACGAGTGGTATGGTGCTCAGTGAGGGATGCCTTAGTCTTGAACTCCACCTTGAGCCAAAGCACTGTACACACAAGGCCAAAGGGCCACCTCTAGACTCATCCACAAGTCCAGTGAGGTGTCACATGACCTGTGAAGGTGCCTTTGTGGTGTCATCTTAGTCAAAAACATTCTGGAATTAAATTTTCATCCACCATTAAGGCCTTACTAAAGTCAGGTCCTTACACTTTCTTTCTGTTCTCAAGATGTGCAACACTACCCATAAACATTCTACTCAATGCATTAGCCATGATATTCACTTTGCAAGGGTGATCGATCACACTCATGGCATAATCTTTTAGAAGCTCCAACCACCTCCTTTTCCATAAGTTCAAACCCTTTGTCTAAAAACATATTGCAAACACGTCTAATCGGTGAATATATCAACATGCACCTGTATAGATAATATTGCCAAATATTCAATGCAAAACAATGGCCAATAACTTAAAATCATAGGTCGGGTCATTCCTTTCACATTTGTTTTCAATTGCCTTGAGGCATAGGCAATCCCTTTTTCATATTGCATCAAAACACAACCTGAAACCTATATGTGAAGCATCATAATAAATAGCAAAACATCTAAACATTAGAGTAACGCCAAAATAGGGGTTGAAGTAAGATGATCCGTCAATGTTTGAAAACTTGTCTCTCATTCATCAAACCATTGAAATTTCACTTTCTTTTGAGTCAACTTAGTCAAAGGAGAGGCAATGAAAGAAAATACTTCAATAAACCCTTTATAATCTCCAACCAAATCAAAAATACTCCTACTATCAGATGAAGATAATGGTATAGGACAATTTTTCACCGCCTCTGTCTTTTTTGGATGTACTCTGCACTGTCTTCCATGTGGCCAACCAATGCCACCTTCCTTAGACGAAACTCACACTTTCTAAACTTGGAAAAAATTTATCTAACTCTGATTGTCTGCAAAACAATTTATAAATGATCCTCATAGTCCTTTTTATCCCATGAATAGACCAATATATCATCTATGAACACAACCACGAATATATTCAAATACGATTTCAGACCCTATTCAACTAATTTATGAAAGCAGTAGAGATATTTGTTAGTCCAAATGACATAACTAAGAATTCAAAATGAACATACAATGTTCTAAATGCTATCTTCCATCACCCTCAATTAATGATACCCGACCCAAAGGTCAATCTTAGAGAAATAACTTGCACCTTATAGTTTATCAAATAGATCATTAATACTCTAAAGTGGATATTTGTTTTTAATAGTCATTTTGTTCAATTTTTGATAATCCACACATATTCAAAGTGAACCATTCCTATTTTGTTACAAACAATATAGGAGTACCCGATGAAGGCACCCTAGGCCTTATGAACTCTATATCAAGCAAGTCTCTTAGTTATTCCTTCATTCTTTCAACTCTGCCGAGGCCATTTGATATGGAGGTATAGATGTGGGTTGAGTATGGGTAAAATATCAATGCCTGAGTCAATTTGTTTATGTAGGAATATCGAGCAAGTCATTAGGGAACTCACTAACAATGGGAACCGAATAAAGAGAAGGAACATCGACTGAACATGACTAATCCTGACAATATGATATATGCATACCTGGGAAATCATTTTAATAACTTTTACATAAGAGAAAAACTTAAAATTGAACACCAAACTGTGTTCCTCTCCGCTCAAGGATGGACTCATTAGGCACTTGGAATGTGACCCTATGGGTTTTACAATAAACAGAAGCATAAGATGCATGCAACTAATACATACCAAGAATAACATTAAAATCAGTCATAAAGTTCAATAAGATCACATGAAAAAACTATATACAAGATCGCACTGTATAATTGCTTTAGTCTTGCTTTGTTAGGATCACTCACCAAATTGGATTATACACTGAATAAGGTTCTAGAAGACCTCAGGGGACACATCGAACTTTATGGAAAGGTAAGGACTAACAATGGACATATTTCCACAAGGGTGAAGTAAAGAACACACATCATGTTTAAAGACTCTTAACATACTCATAATCACATGGAGTGACTCATCAACCTCTTGCCTAACATGTAAAGCATACAATCAGTTGCAATATGGACCATCTCCTTGAACTTGGGCACCTTGTTGCACTTGCCCTCTTTGAACCATTTGACCTTGTGGACACTCTTCTTTCCTTTTACTGGCAATATTAGGACACTCAGAGATCTTGTTCCCAATCTTACCACAATAAAGCTTGCACATGCCTTGATCTTAGGCATATTTATATGCCTGATTGACAAATTTAACCCTATTTATATGCTTAGTTTTAGGACAAATTCATACAGACTAGATGGTTTTCTTTGTGATTTTTTATTTGTAGCTAACACTAGAAAGAGCCAAAATATACTGTGAGGGAACATCTCCACATAGCGGAGGTGCTTGATGGCAGTTCAAAAATGGCCAAGCAGAAAAAGTGTAAAGTATACTATGGTTAACCAACTTTGCGTCACAAACTGGGATGAGGATAGTTCAAAAAATGCCAAAAAAGAAAGAGCAAAATACACATGGATCAAGCCAGTCCGCATTGTGGACTTTGCATTTAAGTGGGGAAAAAGTCAGAAAATAGGATTTTTAGGATTTATATGTTAATTTTAGAACCTCATTTTTGTCATTCTTTAGTTGGGATAGAAGGAAAGGACGAAGAAGACTATTTTATGGTGATGCTTTCTCCTTTTGGTTCTTTAATTTCATTCATTAGATGTTCCTAAAACTACTTATTTTTGTGATTCAAACAATGAATTGCTAATTTTCCCAATTCTGGGACAGCTACCACAAACTATGTTATAGACTATTTCTTCTTTGATTTATTGATGAGTTTTCATATTTATTACTTTTGTTTTTTATTTAATGATTATTTCAAATGTCTGGCCAATATTGAAATAAATTTTTTGTCTACCTTGAATTCGAAAGATGAATACGGAATAGAACATAAACTACAAAGAGCTTGTTTGATTTAGGGTTCTAAGATGATTTTTATATAGGTGTTCTAGGGTTCCAAAACACCTACTGTATATCTTGCTTGATTAATATAATAGAAGGAAAAATTTAATGTATTTTATTAATTCACACTTATCCCCCCTCAACGATGTAGTTAAGTTGTCAATGGAAATAGGCAATTAGAGGTCAAAATACCATAATTGTAGATTCAACCTTGTGAACCAGTAACTAGAAGAACCATCAGAAACTATAGAATGTGATATATCTCTCAAAATACAGTCTTGGAAGTTTGGTTTCATTGATAAAGTTTCAGCTAAAGATATAAAAAATTACTAGATTAATTTTCCTAGGTTAATCAGTAGAAGTGGTAACAAATGTCATCTCTTTCACAGCACACACAATTGAGTTTAGTATCTTGATTAAAACTGATGCCTCATCAGAGTCCTTCAGTTTGATATCCCAGCTCTAATAAAGCATCTATATTGCTTGGTTTGACTGCGTATACTTAAATTTACTTGACAAGTAACAAGTTTTTGGTGCCATTACTTGGGACTTTAAATTTGGAAATTGGTTATTTTTCAAAGTTCTTTATTGATTATGGTAGTTTAGACAACTTGATCTTAGTCATGTTTTGTTGCAGGACTCTAATTTGATTCACTGGCAAAATCATAGACTTATTTTTGTCAATACAAGCGAAGGGTAAGGTTATTATACCATGTACCACTAATCATCTTGATAGAACAAGAGGATTGGGAAAAGGTGATATAACAGGTTCTTGGACCAATAGTGGCAAGACCAGTAAGGGATATGGTAATCCCATGGACTAAAAACGTAACCAACAACATCTAAAGACCACCTGCTAGTGGGAGGTTTGAGTTGAAACAAAATATGGTATAACTTTTCCAAACTAATGCTTAATTCATTGGGTTGCCATAAGAGGATCCCCAAGTACATCTACAAAATTTCTTAGAGATCAATAACACTTAGACACCATTGGGAGTTTCACTAGACTATGCATGGTTGACTTTGTTTCCCTTCTCCCTACTTGGGGAAGGCAAGAGGTGGCTGAAATCTGAGACACCAAAGTCTTCACTTCTTAGGATGACCTGACAAGGAAGTTCTTAATTAGAGTATTTCTATTTGGGAAGACAACAAAGCTTAGAGTGAAACTCTAAGTTTTATACAAAAGCCAAGACAGAACTTGAACCAAGCTTAGGACAGGTTCAAGTCGTTGCTTATTAATTCTCCTCACCACAACCAACATAATTTGGTATTGGTCCATATCTTTATTGAAGGGTTGAAACCCAACACGAAGATTTAACTTAACTCTACTGCAAGTGGCCAAGCACTGCAGAAGACATAAAAAGAGTTATATGCCTTGCTTAACTAGATTTCACAAGAGAATCTTCAGTGGAACGATGGGCAGACTACACTTGTAGTGCAGAAACAAGAAGGTATGTTAGAGATGGATGCTATGACAACCCTATTAGCTCAAGTGTCAGTAATGTAGAATATGCTAACCACCCACTTCAATAACCTGAAATTGGAAAAATGGCAAGATCTAGCAAATGTGGTCCAGTAACAACCTACTTGGTGTGAGGTATGTGATAGCAGTGAGCATGTATCTAACTATTGTAATGGCAATCCTAAATTTATGAACTTTGTGGGCAATGCACCAAGAGGTGGAGGGCACTAAGGTTTTGACATGTATAACCCAAGTTGGAGGAACCACCTAAATTTCTTTTGGAGTCGAAATCAGTAATAACAGCAGCCACTTCAATAGAGATCTCAAGGAGGAGTGCATTAGTATATTCAAAATGGACAGGGAAATCAGCAGTCAATGAAGCAAGCAGGAATGAGCATAGAAGATATGTTGAAGCAGATCATAGCAGACTAAGCCAAGCTGGCAATAGAGGTTCGCCAGAACTAGTTGGCTAACAAAAATTTGGAGAAACATCTTTGCAACTAGCAAGTGCACAGAATACTGGCTCACAAAGAGGGTTACCAAGTTAAATAGACCGCAACCCCAAGTATGTAAATGTAGTGAGTCAGAAGTGGCGTGCCAATGACTGAGTTAGTCCCAAAGAAGAAAGTGAGGACAACTAAGGTGCAGTGAAAGAGGATGAGGAACGTGAACCTAGCACTAAGAATGTAAAGGTTGAACCAAGGGCAATGAATCCTTCTTTATTTCTCATAAATTTAAAAAGAAGAAAGAGGATGACTGAAATGACCCAAAATGTGCTTCGAAAATGCCCATGATCATAATTATCATATATCTCAAAATTCACGCGTTATATCAAAAATTTGACTTTATATTCTCGATCAAGGGTCAAAATTGAGTTGGAAATGTGTATAACTTGGATTTTAGAGGACCCATAGTAAAAAATACTTTTTACTTAATTTTGATTTCTAGTGGCCATTCGCGCCGTGCCCACGGTGGGCCAGATGCATGGATTAATGTATGAATGAGTTCATATCTGGTGCACATTAGGCCAAGGGCGCGGACCGGTGGATTATTTTCCTTGGTTTTTCTATCTTGGGCCAAGGGCATTGGGTTCATAGCCCCATGCCTATTTATGCATGAAAACACCTATACTTAGCCCTTTTCAACTCTATATCACTCAAAAAAACGTCTGTAAAACCTCTCCAACACTTTATCAAAATTCCCATTCAAATTTTAAAGATTTAAAGCCTAATATTTGAACTCAAGGATCCTCTTCAAGCTCCATTTTCGCTTCAAGATAAATTAGAGAAAACCCAAGTTTGAGGTATGTGGGTTTCATCCATTGGGTCCTTTCACCCATGGAGATAAATTTTCCTTTTTATGAAACTTGTATGTTTTCAAGTTGTATTACCTATGGGTATCTATTATTATGAATTATGAGTATAAATTATGCTGGAGCTTTATGAAATGTTGATTGATTATGCATGACCATCTATTTCAAGTTTATACCATGAATGGGTTTTGTCTATTGAGATTATGCATGTTTTGAGCTATGAAACTATGATCTGTTATGAGATTTGATGATGGATTTCAAAGTACACAAGACGAGGGCTTTGCAGTATATTAGTGGATTGATTTGCATTGAGTTTTCTCATCTTATTTTAATCTTGAATTGTATGATTTTGAACTAGTATCACAAACCCACCAAGTGTATGATGAAATGTCAAGTCAATAATTCTCAAGTTATTGATGACCTATTTCATGATTTACAAGTCAAATGACTATATGATGATTAAGGTCTTTCAAGTATGTACTGAATTCATGAAATGTATTAATGATGTTACAAGTATCAAGTTAAGTTGTATTTTAATATTTTACCTCTCATGAGTCATTCATATTAAAGCAAGGGTTCGTTTATGAATATGATCTACTCTCATGTTTCAAGTTAGGCTCACCATTAGAGGTCAAGTAAGCTTAAGAGATACTCATGTCATGTTTCTATGTTTCTCACAAGTTATGATTATTTCAAGTATTCCAAGGGATTAGACTTAGCACTAATTAATTGGATATCAGCGTGGACCATCTTTAAGGGTTCATACATTTTTCCTTAAACTATGTGCCAACATAGAATATGATTGTTACCCTTACTATAATAGTGGATCTATTTAGTGCACTTTATAATGAAATTCACCTCGAAATGTGATTGGTTCCCGTAAGGGGGGGTTACTTCTCCAAAATGGAACAGTCTCCCGTAAGGTGAAGTAAGGTTTACCTTGGCAAGTAGACCACCTTTTTATTGATGAGGGGTAATCATCAGGATTCCAAGTTGTAGCGTAGATGGTCTTACTTATGTCGGTTAGGATCTTTTTCCACATATGTATTATGTTCTATGAAAGTTGAATGATTTATAAGCATGTTTTATTTCAAGCATTGACCATGTATGCCGTATTGAGATCTCACTTATCTATTGTTTATACAATGTATTTTGACTAAATTGGCTTATGTTTTGTTGCATCGCATCCTACATACTTAGTACATTCACACATACTAACACATACTCTATGCCTATATGATATTACCATATAGGAACCGGAGCACGACTTGATCATCCGCTACATAGCTAGTGCGATCCATTGAAGCAAACTTTGGGAAGTACTCAAGTTCGGGGACACTATCTTTACTACTACTCTTGCTACACTGAGACTATTTTCATTGAACACTTGTTATTATGAGGGTGAGCCCGGAAATTATCTTGGCCCCCACTCTATTTTATGTTAGAGGTGTTGTTTGAAATATTATGATGTATTTATGCTATAAGCTTGACTATTTATGCTTTTGTGATTATCAAAGGCTTTCTTTAGTCCTGCTTCCCTTTTTATATTATCTCTTGTTGTTTAGTTTGCTTCCGTTACCAAGGATGTGTTATTGATATACTAAGAGGCTTGTTTGAGTCCTTTCAGGTTCCCATTAGACGTGTCACATCTAGGCCTTAGACTTGGGTCATGACATTGACTTCTTTGAGAAGTTCATCAGGCTACTAAAATAGGTACATATTAATTTACCATTGATTTATTTTTTGTAGGGTATCCCGAAGTATGCAAACTATGTCAAAGACATAGTGTTATGAATAATAGCAGGTTGTCAAAGTATGAGATAGTTTTAGTCCATACGGAGTGTCTTTCAAGGATCCTCAACAAAGCAATGCTCCCCACCAAACTGAAGGATCAGGGAGTTTTGCATCCTAAGTCACTACTAGACAATATTTGAATGCAATAGGCTTTTGTGATATAGGTTTCAGCATCAACGTGATTGCCATATCTATGTTTAAGAAGTTAGAACTTCGGGATCAAAAACATGTGACTATATTGCTCCAGCTAGCAGATTGTTCGGTAGCCAGGCCAGATGGCATAATTAAGGATGTATTAGTCTAAGTGGGATCACTCATATTCCTAGTGGACTTCATCATCCTAGACTTCAAACTGGACCCAGAGGTCCTATTTATATTGGGGCGCCCTTTCTTTGCAATAGGATGGGATTTAACAGTGCGAGCTCATGATAAGGTAGAGGTTTTTAACATCTATGAAGCCTTCAAGTATCCTCCTATGGATGATAAACTATCAACCACTACAGTGATTGATGAAGAAGTAGTAGTTCTCCAACTGGAGGCAAAGGACCCTTTAGCCAAAGTTCTATTAAATCAAGACTAAAGGGAGACATGAAATCTAAGGAGATACTCAGTGTGCTAGCCAGTCAAATATTAGTAAGCTGATGAAATTTGTGGAGCTTTCAGATAGAGTGTTGGGTCCACCCTCAAAACCCTCCATAGAGGAAGCAACCAAGTTGGAACTGAAGTCACTCCCTCTAGTACATTTTCCTTAGAGTAAATAATAATTTACTTGTAATCTTGAATTCCTCTTTATCTGCATCACAAGTTGAAACTAAAAAAGCGCAAAGATCCATGGGCTAGCAAATAGAAGACCTTTTTTGTCCTATGCACGCATAGGATTTTCATGGAGGAAGGACACAAATTGGTGGCCCAAACTCACCATAGGCTAAATAGAGTGATGAAAGAGGTGTTGAAAAAGGAAATCATCAAGTGGTTGGACACTGGGATCATCTACCCAATATCTGATAGCAAATGGGTGAGCCTAGTTTAATGTGTCTCAAAAAGGGTGGGATAACGATGGTTACCAATCACAAAAATGATCTCATCTCTGCCAAGATAGTCACTAGGTGGTGAATCAACATGGACTACCATAAATTAAATGGTACTAACAAGAAATATCACTACCCAGTACCCTTCATTAAGCAGATGCTTGGCAGACTGGTGGGATAGGAGTATTATTACTTCCTAAATATATACTCAAGGCACAATCTGATCATAATTGCCCTTGAGGATCAAGAAAAGATGAGCTTCACCTATCCATATGGGACTTATGCATTCAAGAGGATGCTTTTTTGATTGTGCAATAAATCTACTACATTCCATAGTTGCATGATGGTTATATTTCATGATATAGTGGAGGAATTCATTGAGATCTTAATGGATAATTTTGCGATGTTTGGTGAATTCTTTAAGGCATGCTTACAAAATTTGGACAAGGTGTTGGCTCTTTGTAAAGAGATAAACCTCATCCTTAACTTGGAAAAATATCATTTCTTAGTAACAGTGGGGATTGTGCTAGGTCACAAGGTGTGCAAGAAATATTTGGAGGTAGATAAGTCAAAGATAGAGATAATTAATAAATTGCTTCCCCCCTTGTCAGCCAAGGGAGTCAAAAGTTTCTTGAGTCATATGTTAGATTCTACTGGAGATTCATAAAGGACTTCTCGAAAATCTCAAGGCCTATATGTGCAATGTTGGAGAAAGAGGTAAAATTTAACTCTGATGCTCAATGTATACGATCTTTTGAGACACTAAAGAAGAGGCTAGCAGAAGCATCAATCCTAATAGCTCCCAAATAGGACCTCCCATTTGAGCTGATATGTGACGCCACTAACACAACATTGGGAGCAGTGCTAGGAAGACAGAAGGACAAAATATTCTACTTAATTTACTATGCTGGGCAAAACCTTAGATACAACTCAATCAAATTACTAGCTCACAGAAAATGAGATGCTAGCATTGGTACATACATTCAACAAGTTTTGATCTTATGTTGTGGGTAATAAGGTGATTGTATTCATAGATCACGTTGTCTTTAGGTGTTTATGCAATAAGAAGGGTGCCAAACCTAGATTCATCTAGTGGATCCTGCTCATAAAAGAATTTGACATAGAAATCTAGGATTGCAAGGGGTGTGAGAATTAGATTATAGACCATTTCTACAGATATGAGAGTGACACTCATATTATAGAGAAAAGGCGAATCAAGGAAGAGTTTCAAAATGACCAAATCCTAGTACTGGTTGTATTTGAGTTTCCATGGTATATAGATATTATGAACTTCTTGGTGAGTGGGGTATTCCCACCAAAGTCACTCTACCGAGCGAAAGAAGAAGTTGGCAAATGAGCCAAGATTTTATAGTTAGGATGAGCCTTATCTCATCAAGCAAGGGTCAAATAGGGTGGTGCAAAGTTGTGTGCCAGAGATTGAGACTCGTGAAGTGTTAAGAAGGTGCCTTGCTTCTGTATATTAAGGATATCATGAAGGTGAAAGAATGGCTCATAAGGTACTACGATTCGAGTTCTTTTGGCCTACTTTGTTTAAGGATGCTATAAACCTTTGTAGGAACTCTAATATTACCAGAGAACAGGAACCATATCAAGAAGGCATGAGATTCCTCTAAGTAATATCCTTGAAGTGAGATCTTCGACGTTTGGGGGATGGACTTTATAAAATAATTTCCACCATCCTTTAGGAACCTGTTTATTCTTTTTGCAATAGACTATGTATCCAAATGGGTAAAGTCCATAGCTCTACCTACCAATGATTCTGAGGTGGTGACCAAGTTCTTGAGAAAACATATCTTCACCAAATTTGGCACTCCAAGAGCTATAATTAGTGATGGAGGGGCAAACTTAATCAATATGAAGAATTTGTTGGACAAATATGTTGTTAGGCATAAGGTTGACACCATTTATAACAAATAAAATAATGGACAGGTAGAATTATACTATAGGGAAGTGAAGTAGATCGTTCAAAAGACTGTGAATGCTAATAGGAAGCACTGGGTACTTAAAATAGATGAGGTTTTGTGGGCATACAAAACTATGTATAAGACTCCTATTAGCACATCCCCTTATAGGATGGTGTTTGGTAAGTCTTTCCAACTTCTTGCTAAGATAGAGAATCAAACATACTGGGTGATAAAGAAGCAAAATCTAGACCTAAAGCTAGCAATGCGTATGTGCATGGAGAAATTGCAAGAATTTGAGGAGTTCATGCTACAAGCGCATGAAAATGCCAAATTATACAAGGAAAAGACTAAAATATGGCATAATAGTCACATTTTCAAATGTACATTCGAGCCTAAAAGTACTCCTCTTTAACAGTCACTTGAAATTATTCTCAGGTAAGTTGAAGTTCAAATGGAGCAGGCCATTTGATGTGGTTAACATGATGCCCTATAGTGTCACTGAGCTATGGAATAACACCAAGACATCCACATTCTTGGTAAATGGATAGAGGGTAAAGCACTACTATATTGATATTGAATACAAGAAGGAGTTCATTGTGTTGGTCAATGAATAATCTTTGACATTTTATCATAAAATGATGTTAAATCATGTACTATATAGGAGGTAACCCATGGAGAGGTACTTTAAACATTGTGTTGTTAATTTTAATTTGAATTCATAGTTTTAGAAGTAGCTGAAAAAAATTTTGGGCGTCGAACGAGCAGGGTCTGTAACAAGTCTGCATCGCAAAACTGTTCCCCTTCAAGTCATTTTTGTTAGTTTTTAGGTTTTGTCATTTTGTAGAGTTTCTTGATATTTGACATGGCCAAATTAATGAATTTTGATGTTTTATCAGTTGCCTAGAGGTTTGAGAATTTTTTTAGGGTCTGACGGTCAAAAAATAAATTTTTTTTGGAAACCACAGGGAAGCTAAACAAAACATGTCCACGTCGCAGACTTGTTCTAGTTTAGTGCATTGGAGTCATGGTAAATGTGTAATATTTTAAATTTTACCCAAGGTAGGTCGGCCCATGTCACAGACCTGCTCTATACATGTGTAATTTTTTGCGACAATTCACTTGTGCCAACATTTTCTAATCCTTTTCAAACCTCTTTCCCACCACCATATTTCTCATACTATTTCGTGAATTACCACCCCTATATCCCTAATTTTTATTACAAGCTTCTTACTTTGTTCTAACTTCTTCAACCCTAACTTTAATTTTCACCCACAATTTGTGATGCCTCTAGGTTTAACGCTAGTTTTCATGGGTTTCTCCTCCTATTCAATCTACAAGGTATATTTTTCTTCTCTTTTGTTGTGGGAAACTCAAATTTCATGCTACTTTGGTTTGTCCAAAAGTATTATAATTCTTTCTTGTGCCTTGTTTATTATGGAAATTATAGTTTGGGCAACACATTATCACAAGTGGGAGATGATTTTATGGTTATTGGGATAGTTTCTTATTTTTGTTAACTCTAGGGTTGATTTTCATATAAAATTGTTCAAATTGAATGGTGTAGGTTATTAGTAGGCGAATTGCTTGTGTTTTATTATATTCATGCTTTTGTTGGTAATTGTAGGCTCACTTGGTTATTTTTGTGAATTAATTGGTTAAAATCGACTAAGCCATTGTGCAAATTGTGAGATTTTTGTTTGTTAGGATTGAATTAGGCAAACTTGTGAAAATTTGAACTTGATGATGGGTTGAATTATGCCACGTGTATGCGTTGGGTTATTACATAGTGAGAATGGTTGAAATTCATTGTCGTTTGGGTTCTGGATGGTGATATTGTGCCATTGTGTAATAATTGTAGATGTGTGTAGGGGGTGTTAATGCCCTTTGTTGAATATGATTTTGTGGTTGTGCACTTGAAATTGTAGTGATGGGTTGGTTATTGGTTATTATTGCAAGGGAAATCTGAGTAACTTCTTTATAGCCTGTAGTTCACTTGAAATCTGGGTTGGAGAGACTGTTTTCTTTTTAGGTGTATGGGTCATGTTATGATTATGGGCAAAGTTTCTTATTCTATTTTTGAAAGAAGTCATGGAATCCAAAAGTCAACGAGTAAGAAAGGAAGTAGCCTCCAGCAGTCGCGGATAAAATCGAGATATGTCCCAAGTACCCCTTTCACTTTTCTTCCATACGGGCAGCGCCGCCAGTTCAGCTTGAATGTGATCTTTTAATTTAAGAGGAAGTGATACCATGTGCACACCGAGTCCAAATACTTAATAGATGCCCCTATATAGTTCACGAGAGACTGGAGAGGGAATTCCCTTGGATTATGCAACGCATTTAGTTAATATGTGTACCTTCCAGGACCCTCTAAAGTGTAACCTGAGTATGGTTAGGCAGTTATACATGAACTTCTAACTAGACACGAGGACATACTACGTCCAGGTTAGAGGTGTATAGATCAACTTATCCCCATTGTCTATCACCAGATGTTGGGGACTATCGAGGTACCTTCAACCATACTAACGGTATTATAGATTTAGCCCCCATATACAGTGATGAGGCATATTTTAGCAGGAACTTAATCTACTAATTGTTGGATCCCAGCCTCTTTCTTTCTAAGACAGTAATTTTTATCGAAACAACCTAAGCACCTTATTAAAGGGATACAAAAGAGAGATTAAAATTTCAAAGGATAACCCAGAGAAAAGTCTTAGTTTAGAGAAAAACATTTCGGAGCCTTAACCAGAAGGATCTGCAATAAATCAGTAATATATATATAAAGAGAGAGAAAGAGAGAGAGAGAGAGAGAGAGTTACCTAGTCTTTAATGGGGTGTTAAATATCTAGGGATAAGTATAAATTAGAGAGGGATAAAATAAGGGACAAAAAAAGTGTGCATATCAAGAGCAAGTAATGGACTAAAGCGCTAGGGATTTGAGACACTACTTTGTATCTAAAGATACTATCCGCCTATCTCCTAGACTACCTTACAACCTAAAATGTCCTATGTGATCCTAAATGTTAAACTTCCTATGATAGTAAGGACATGCATGAAGGGAAAGTTGATGTCACTCAACCCGACTACTAAAAAGAAGCAGGGGTAGTCATCATTAATATATTAACCCAACTTTAGAGGTCGAGCTGAATCCCATAAGGAACAGCATGTCCTCAATTGAATTGGCTAAGGACTACAAGCTACTAGTTTTGATTGGACAAGTAAGTACCAAGCAATTTCTAATAACTTTAGAGGAAACTAAGCCAACTACTCCTAATAAGAAATAGAAAATGAGGGAAGGGTTGATCAAGCAAGCGAGCAAGTATAGAGATACGGGAATCAATCAAAACTCAATCGATCTATCACACTTAGTATCAAATTAACTCTATAGGTAGGCTTGATTATGACAATGTGGTGTTTCATAAGAGCCTATTACAACCTCCCACGCAAGCCACTCAAAAACACACTTGGCTTGAGCCACCTCAAAGCAAAGGTCCTAAGACCATAGCTGTTGAGTCCTACTTGAGGACCTCAATGCATAAACCTATGACTATCATGCAAACCCTCTACTTCATCTACTCTAGTTAAAGCAATAATTGAAGATCTAATCTAGATTCAAGTTCACGACCTTAAATCATAAGTTAACCATGAAGGTAGGCATGAACTCATAAATCAATTTAATCAAATCAAAGCAATTAAGGGAGGAACCCACTTGATTTTGCAAGTAAATCATCAACTAAGCATGAAAGCAAGATAAATAATTAAGACCCATAAGCTAACTAACAACCAAGCTCAATTAAATCTATAAATTATGCATTCAAGAATAAGGAAAGAAAGAGTGGCTGAAGGATAAATACAAGTGAAGCTCACACTCTTGAATCCACTCAAAAATAAGGAACAAAACTTGCTCTAAATCCTCACCCTAAGCTAAAATCAACACTAAGGTGTGTTTTTGTCTCCTCAAAGTTGTTTGAGGGGATGTTCAATCTCTAAAAGTATGAATATCTTGTCAATCTCTCCAGAACAAGGGTTAGGAGTGCATGTATATGTGATTTGGGGTTGAATTAGAGAAATTCCTAAATCGCCCTGATGTTAGTCATCGAAGTGCTCCGCGTTTGCGAAGGTCAAAAGGTTCTTCAACCTTTGCATTCATGCCTAAGTATTCTAATATCGCGAATGTCTGTCTCATATTGCTCCACCTACATACTAGTGCTAGGCATATTTGTGCTCTCCTTAGATCTACTACACCGCGTTCTTGTGACTAAAGGCTGCATTCGCAGAGTCTGTTTGCCGCCAAGTACACTTCTTTACATTTTCAGCTCTTTTTGCTCCAATTTAGCTTCAACTTCAATTTGTCTTAGCATATTCCATTCTAAGCAATATGGACCTGATACATACACCATTCCAAATACAATTAGCCTCAAGTAATGAAATTAACAACATAAAATAATAAGAAAAGAGCAAGAGATGAATGTAAGTTATACACTCCCAACTTAAGACCTTGCTTGTCCTCACGCAAAACAAAACCAAACTCCAGAGGCCAGCAATTTAAGCACACAATCGCAACTCTCTTCACAACTAAATCATGATCATAAAAATGGTTGGTATCAAGAATTAGCACAAATGAGTGGATGCCTACCAAGTAACTCCCTCATATTTCAAAAGTATATTCTTCAATTCAAAACTAACTTCCAAGGATGACTAAGTGAAAATATAAATTCACAAGGAATGACTCAAGCTCCGAGTCAACTAACAAGATCCACTTGACTCAAACTTAGAAAAGCATCAATATCACCAGTCCATGTCAATTTACATGTCCTCACAAAATGAAAGAATGTCCCCCCTTACACATAAGTATATACAATTAACAAGGGACAAAGGCTCAAATAGTCACACTCAAGAAAAGAGCACCTCATGTACACAAATGCTATAGTATAGGCTTGCCTTTATTTTCAGTCAACATTGGCTCAACTTCATTTGGTTGGAAATCTTAAAGGGAATTTAGGCTTGTAATGTAGGCTCAAGAGTATGGTAGAATAATATTTGGACAATAGTGAATAACCCTCCTTAAGATCTACATACAATATTCATCTTGTTTTACTTTTTCCACTTTTCTTTTCGCATAACACACCAATGTACCTTTAACACTTCTTTTTCACCTTAGGTGCCCCATTTGCAACCATTTTGCAATATTTTAGAGGATGCTTTACATTCATGCACTTTTTCTTCATTTTCTTTTCATTTTGAAAACACTTTTTTTTCTTTTCTTTTGACAAGCTAAGTGTTAGACACCCTTATTTTTCTTCCTAGATCATCCCAACTTACGCTTAAAGCCTCAATTGTCACAAATATGTAAAGATGAAGGAGGGGCATTGTCACTCTCAAATAGTACCTCTCACTTTGAGGATAAAGCGATCATTGTAAAATGTAAAACCTAACCATAGGTTAGAGTTGAATCCTAAGGGAATATGAGGTTTTGCTGCATTGATTCACCAACAATCATTTCAAGCTTAAATAACTCTATTCTCAATAAAAAAAAGTGGGTTTGTAATGATACGTGTAAAGTAAAACAATACTAATACAACAAAGAGACCATCAAATTGGAAAGCAACTTGGAAAATTGTATTCTGCATGATTTATTAACCTAAACATCCCAGATAACACAATCTAAATTAGGACATTGCATACAAGATGAAAACTTAAGTTCTTCCGACCCTTGGGCAAATCTGAAGGTCGAATTTTACTATAGCACTTGGCCAACAACCATAGTGTGCCAAACTAACCATTACATACTATCCTATTTAACCTCTTCTTGGCTGATTTGGTTAATTAGACGAGAACACATCAATGAAATTTTTTCACCCATTTCCTTTCCTATTTATCACTACCGTGATCGGGATCATGACACTAGGCGAAGTTTAATGTTGGCCACCATTAAACAACAAACAAAATAAAAGAAAATAGATAATACATACAAATACCCAACTCAAGAAATGCAAATAATCTAGGTTATTAAGTTGGCTACTCATGGTTCCCACAATCCGAAGTTATGGGTTTAGCCACTCATGGCTTGGCCACATAAATCAACAATGAAACTAGGAGATATGAAATATTTCTTACCCAAGTAAAGAAGAACAATGAAACCCTCTTTGAAATTAGAATCACAATATTGAATGATGAAATTTATCCACAAGTGAATCTAAATCCCAAAATTTGAGTCTCAAAGTAAAACCTAATTTTCTACCCTAAAACCCTACAATATTCTAAGAGTTCTCTCAAGAAATATGAAAATTTTCGAAAAAAATTATAGAAGACTCTTTCGGAAACCCTGATATATACTATTTATACTATCAATAAAAAGGTCTTAAAATAATTAGAAAATTTAGTCAGCAGCTGCTACAGCTGGTAGCTACGGCTTGTAGGGTGACCTACGAGCCATAATCGGGCTCTCATGGTCAGCACTTGGAATTTTGGACATTACTGCTACAATCCACCTCTATAAGTCATAGTCTGGTATATGAATTGTTGTGCCTTCTCATAGTCCACCCTTGCATTTCTTGGTCTAATCTAAATCAACATTGTTAATCGCTATGAGGCCCCATTCGATGAGTCATAACGAGGACTATGACCCATACCTTGAGCTAGTATGGCTGAACTTCAAGTTCTCAGATTTTTGATTTTGGAAACTATTAATTGCTACGATTATCCCCTATGACTAGTAAATTAGGCTACGACTCAGATTGGGTCTCGTAGATCTTCAAAAATCAACAAAATCTATAATTTTCTCAAAATCTAATCAACCTATATTTTCTGACAAAAATAAATATAAAAACACATAAAAATCATAGAAAGTCGCATTGAGAACACACAAAATCGCTCGTTTTTGGTACCAAATGTGTTGTATTTTGATAGCACATTTAGGCGAGAATTCAAAAGAGGGATGTCTTTTTCAAAATAGTTTAAGGCTTGTAATTTAGGTTGTCGATAGAAAGGATTAGGATAAAAAGGGACACTAGGGATAGAATGAATGCATTTGGTGTCTATTTAGTCCATGTGGACTCAAGTCAAACCAAACAATGCCTAAGATCATTCTTCCAACCAATCTCTATCAAGACTAACATCTCAAGACCAACAAAACAAGTTCTAGGCAACACAAACGTACATAAGGAACAAAACAAAAACTCAAAACCCACATGACATGCAAATTAAGTCTGAGAGAGTCAATATCACTTCAAGTCAAGTACAAGGGACTCATTTTTCAAATATATCTATCAAGCTGGTAAGAGTCATAGAAATAGTCAAATTGTTGTCTCAAAATCATCCCAACACCATTTAACTTTCAAAAATTGGATGGGTATGCCTTTTTCATAATCCATAACACATGACTATATATATTCACACCAAATAAGTCATAATCCTAATGTATAGTTCCAACAAGAGTCAATGGCTACTCAGACTTCACCAAAGACCATAATCTACTCACGTACTTACACATCCAATTGACAATTTATCTTTAAGAATGTCATCACTCAATCTATCATCGAGAACCATCTATTATATATACCAACAAAAATAAAAATAAAAAGCTACCAAATCTACTAAAATAGCTAAACCAAGTACAATATATATAATCTTGACAAGGGAACAATATATCACCTAATGAGAATATGAATCAATCAGGTTATACGTGGGGAAATTCGAGAGTTTAAGATATACAATCAAACCAAATCAAGTCATAGGACCACCCCGAACTATAATGGTATAGTGTCCTCACATTACAACCATAAATTAAAAAAGGCCATGATGGACTCCTTGAAATAATTACTCGGCATCGACCAAGATATATACATCTCGCAGCCTGTACGTAATAATAATAATGGCCAGGCTGAAGTCGACTCTCATTGCTCGGATCATGGAAGCCATATCCTGTTCAAAGTTAGTAGCTGATGCATTAGTGTCGAACTCAGCCACTATGATATGACTGGACTTGATCATCTCACTAGTACAGCATAGCCAGTCTAAAATCTGAAGCCAGCCGAGGAATTCTGGTCCTTTCTTTTCTATCTTTTCCAAGCAAGCTTCTCTCTCTCTCTCTTATCACAGTATGGTCCAAGTATTTATCATTCTTTCTGGCATATTAGGCTAAGAGGAATTTTCTTTGATCAAAGTATGCACCTTCACTCACTTCTAGAAGAATCCAATTTTCATAGAGCAGGATGTTCAGGTTCTATTTGATCTCCAATTACACCTACAATAAAAGAAAATAGGACAAAAGCACCTTATAGACACTTTAAATCATGTATTAGAAAATATTTGGTCTAGGTAAGTCAATTAGAAATAGTCCAGACCAAATAGAGAAGCATTGTTATTTTTGAACAGTGACTAACTGTTCTCTATTTTTGCGGCAACACAAGTGCGATCACGGAGTTCAAGTTACTCTAAGCCTCTGCATTTATGGAGAGTAGAGAGTTTCTAGAACTTTTGTGTTCGCAGAGTGTTATCCGTGTTCTGGAGAGTAGAAGTCATTGAAACCAAAATTCAAATGGGCATTTCATCAAGCACAAAGAGGGAATATGTTTTCATCATAATTTTAATGGGTTAACAACCCCCAATCTATCCCCAACAGTGTACATTCATACACAAATATCACTCAACAACCTAGCACAAAGATTTATTCTTATTTTAAACATCTAAGTACAAGAATCAACCTTTGGAAGTGAGACACCACAGTAATAAAACATATATTCCAAGAAGACAAAGATGGAGAAGCGAGCATGGCTAAAATAGTATAACACATTCTAAGAGGAATAAAGAATTCAAGCATTCACCACTGTCATGCCATTTTCATGGCAGCATATGATTTTCATTAATAAAGAAGAATGAAGCAAGAGTAAGGTATACATACCTTTAAGTGAAGAGCCTAAAAGGATGAGAAAGGAAGAACTAGAGCTTTTTTAGAAGATTTGTGAGAAAAAACTCTTTTGAAAATTTTTTTAACTTACGCTTGATTTTATTCCCTACCTGTGTTTTTGTTTTTATAAATGTCTTAGATAAAGTCATAAGTGACTTGTATTTTCATTTAACTATACCTATCAGTTATTTGCCTTCACGGATATCTAGGTACGATCGTGCCCTATCACCTTTAGTGCATTCTGGTTCGTGGACCTAAGACCGCTTTTGTTGAACTTTGTTGGGTACTAGACCTGGCTAAGTTTCTACAACTTTAGGCGAACCTTGGCCTATACGATGATCTGCCCATTGACATTGGCTGATGCCTGGATCCAAAATCATGGTCAAGATGGCCCAGTTCCATCGTTTTGCAATTTTAGTTTCTATTTCCACACAATTCTTCAACTCCAATCAACTTTCCACTTCAAAACTTGTGCAAAACCAATACAATGTCATGATCTATACCTAAGATCTAGGAGTGACATGCCAAATAGGAACCTGAGAGTTCAGAAATAAGCCTCATAGTATCCATTTTCACATCATTAGTTTGGAAGCGTATATAAATATTAAACATATATATTCTAAAGGATGAGAAAGTAGGACTCGTGCTATGGGAATGTTGTAGTAAAATGACCCGAAAAAGTGCTTGAAAATGTATCTTAGAAGTGCTCAAAATTGTAATTTTCATATATCTCAAAATTCGTGCATGATATCGAATACTTAACTTCATATTCTTGATCAGGAAGTCATATTGAGTGGGAAATGGCCCAAGGTATTGGTGGTGTGGTCCCAAACAAGGTGTGCTCAAAATATGGTAAGGGTCATGGGGGCCTATGTTTGAGAGATACAAATGAATGTCTTGGATATGGGGAAGTGGGTCACAAAAAGATTGATTGTCCTCGTAATTGCAATAACGGTAACGAGGTTTGTCCATAAGGTGCAAATATGGTTTTTTTGGGGAGAGGTGGCTAACAAGGTAGTGCCCCAAGGAACAATCTATTTTATGCTCTACATAGGAGGTAAGGGGTAGATGAGGTGCCCAACATTGTTACCGATAAGTTAAAATTCTTTGATTTTGATGTGTATGCATTGATTAATCCAGGTGCCACTCTTTCTTGTTAATCCTCTTATTGCCAAAAGGTTTCATGATGATCCCGAATTATTGTGTGAGTCCTATGAGATGTATACTCCTATTGGTATATTTGTTATTGCTAAAAGGGTCTATAGAAATTATCCTATTTGCTTCTTGCATAAAATATTGCCTTGCGATCTTGTTGAGTTGGATTGGTTGATTTTTATGTTATTCTTAGGATGGATTCGTTGCATGCATACTATGCCTCTATTGATTGTAGAACTCATAGGGTCAAGTTGCACTTCCCAAATGAACCCGACTTTGAGTGGGAGAGTCACGATGTGGTGGTCAAGGGTAGGTTCATCTCTAGTATTAAAGCACGTAAGTTAATCTCTAAGGGATGTCTCTATCATCTTGTGAGGGTTAGGGATGTGGAGTCCAAAGTTCTTCCCATATAGTCTTTTCCAGTTGTAAATGAGTTCCTTGATGTCTTTCCAAATGAACTTCCTAGTGTCCCTCCCGAAAGAGAGAGAGATTTTTATATAGATCTCCTTCCCGATACACAACCTATTTTTGTTTCTCCTAACTGTATGGCCCCGAGGGAGTTAAATTAGTTAAAAGATCAATTGAGGGACTTATTGGAGAAGGTTTTTATTAAGGATAGTCAATGCCCTTGGGGTGCACCGGTGTTGTTTGTGAAGAAGAAGGATGGGTCTCTTAGAATGTGTATTGACTACTGGAACTTAATAGGGTTACGATCAATAGTAGGTATTCTCTTCTAAGATTTGATGATTTACTTGACCAACATCAAGAGGTTAGCCATTTCTCTAAGATCAATTTTCGCTCCGTATATCATCAAATGAAGATGAGGGAGTGTGATATTCCTAAGATGGCCTTTCCGACTAAGTATGGGCATTATGAATTTGTGGTTTTGTCTTTTAGGTTGACCAATGCACTGGCTATCTTCATAGACCTTATGAATAGGGTATTTGAACCCTACCTTGATTTGTTTTTTGTGGTCTTCATTGATGATATTTTGATTTATTCTCATAGTGAGGGAAAGCATGTGGCTCATTTGAGTGTAGTGTTGCAAAGATTGAGGGGAAGAACAATTGTATGCTAAATATAAGAAGTGTGAATTTGGTTGAAAGAAGTTGTCTTTCTAGGTTATGTGGTGTCGGGGGATGTTACTAAGATGGACCCTACAATGATGAATGTGGTTAGTAATTAGCCTAGACTATTTACCCCATCGGACATTAGGAGCTTCTTGGGCTTAGCGGCTTACTATCAGAGGTTTGTGAATGGTTTCTCTTCTATTGCTTCTCCTATGAGAAAATTAACAAAAAAGAAGGCTAAGTTTGTATAGACATATGAGTGTGAAAAGAGCTTTCGAACCTTGAAAGATATGCTTGTGTCCACTCCGATTTTGTCTCTACCGGAAGGACTAGAAGGGTTTGTTGTCTATTGTGATACTTCTCGGGTTGGTTTGGGTTGTGTGTTAGTGCAAAATGGTAAGGTAATATCCTATGCTTCTAGGTAACTCAAAGTGCATGAATAGAGTTATCCTACTCATGATCTTAAACTAGCCCCCAGTAGTTTGGGCTTTGAAAATTTGGCATCATTATTTGTGTGGGGTGCATGTTGATGTTCTTACCTATCATAATAGCCTCCAATATGTGTTCATACAAAAAGATCTCAACTTAAGGCAAAGAAGGTTGTTAGAACTCCTTAAGGATTATGATGTGAGTGTGCATTATCATTGATAAGGCTAATGTTGTGGCGAATGCTTTGAGTAGAGTGTCTATCAGTAGCCTAGCTCATATTGATGGTGGTGATAAGGAGGTGGCTAGGGAGGTCCTTCAGTTGGCTAGATTAGGGGTCAGGTTGGAAGAGATTGTTAATAACTCATTTATGTTATTTTATGGTTGTAAATCTTCACTAGTTGAGGAGGTGAAAGCTAAGCAAATATCTTAACCCTACTTTGTTGGAATTGAAAGCATTGGTAAAGATGGTAAGGTGGAGGTTTTCTCCCAATGGGGAGATGGTACCCTTAGATATCAACGTAGGTTATCTGTGCCTTATATTGATGTCTTGAGAGAAAAGATCCTTAATGAGGCCCATAATTCTTCTTATTCTATTCACCCCAGTTCTACAAAAATGTATAGAGATTTGAGGGATATGTATTGGTGGGGAGGTATGAAGAAGGACATTGCCAAATTTGTTTCTGATTACCTGTTTGTCAATAACTGAAAGTCGAGCACCAAAGATCGGGTGGCTTAGCACAAGACATATAGATTCCACTTGGAAGTGGGAGGAGATATATGTGGATTATGTGGTTGGTTTGCCAAAGACTAGGAAGGGTTTTTATTCTATTTGGGTTGTGGTTGATAGGATGACAAAATTGACTCCTTTTTTAACGATTAAGACCACATATGGGTTTGAAGATTATGCTAGGTTGTACATTCATGACTTGGTAAGGTTTCATGGGTTCCTTTATCCATCATATCGGATCTTAGATCTCAATTTACTTTACATATTTGGAGGTCCTTTCAAAGGGGTCTTCGTGCAACAGTTAAACTTAGTACGACCTTTCACCCTCAAACAAATGGCCTAGCCGAAAGAGCTATCCAAACACTTGAGGATATGATTAGGGCTTATTATTGGAGCTTAAGGGTAGTTGGGATGATCATGTTCCATTAATTGAGTTTGCTTATAACAATATCTATCATTCTAGCATCGGTATGTCTCCTTATAAGGCTCTCTATGGTAGATCTTGTGGATCAGCAGTTGGGTGGGTTAAGTTTGGAGAGGTGGCTTTTTTGGGAGCAAATCTTGTTATGAAGGCTCTTGAGAAGGTTAGGATGATTAGAGAAATTTGGAAAATATCCTAAAGCCGGCAAAAGTCTTATGCCGATGTGAGAAGGAGGGAGCTTGAGTTCATAGTTGGTGATTGGGTTTATTTGAAGGTGTCACCTATGAAGGGAGTGGTTAATTTTTGATAAGAAGGGAAATTTGAGTCCAAAGTATGTAGGTCCTTATAGAGTAATGAGGAGGATTGTCAAGGTAACTTATGAGTTAGAATTGCCTAGTGAAATTGAATTGGCTCATCCGGTCTTCCATGTGTCTATTGAGGAAGTGTGTGGGTGACCCTAATGCTATTGTGCCTCTTGATGTGGTTTGGGTAGTTGAAGATAACTTGACATGTAAAGAGTTTCTAGTAGAGATCTTGGATAGACAAGTGAAGAGGTTGAGGAACAAGGATGTTGCTTCTGTTAGTGTCCTTCAGAGGAATCAACAAGTTGAAAGTGCTACATAGGAGGCCGAAGCGGACATGAAATAATGATATTCTTATCTATTTCATCCTACTTAATCCTAAGGTACTAATTTTAAGCCTTCTATGTAATCTCATGTCTCATTTTCTAGCCCCCAAGTTATTTGCATCCACTCATGTTTATATTGACAAAGTTCATGGTGATTTTACACTTTTTTTGAGATTTTCAAATAATGTTTTAAGTGTATTGTTGCATTCTTGTTAGGAATGATTTCTCCATGATTACTCTTCACATATATGTTTCTTTGACATTTGGGGACGAATGTTCCCAAGGAGGAGATATTGAAACCACCCTAAAAAGTATCCGAAAATGTGCCTTGAAAGTACCTGAAATATTATTTCCATATATCTAAAAATTCGTGCGTAATATTGAACATTTGACTTCATATTCTTGATCAGGGGGTCAAATTGAGTGGACAATGAATTTAACTCAACTTTTTAAGCAACCGTATCAAAATTTCAAAATCGCAAAATGTGATTTCAAATGAGCAGTCTGCGCCCTTGGCGAGATGCCTACTTGTATTATTTTTATCCATTTTTTTAATTCGGTCCAAGACTTTTAAGTCTTGGGTCTAAGTGTTCCTATGCATGGAAAAAGTTATACTTAGCCATATTTCACCCTTATATCGCACAACACGCTCCCCAATACTCACTCAAACACTTAGACAAATATTCCACCCTAAATTGAAGTCTAAAAACTCCATCTAGATCTTAACGTTCTCATTTAAGCTTTAAGTCTACATTTCCAATCTCTTCAAGAATCCTCCAAAGTAAAGGTATGTGGGTTTATTTCATGGATTCCTTTCACCCATGATGCCCAAGCTTCCTTTTACCTAAAATTATATGATTTAAAGTTGAGTTACTCATGGGTCTAACTTATTAGGAATTTAACTGCACACTATGTTAGGGTTCATAAAATTGTGATTGTTTTAGTATATTTTTGAGCTATGAATCTAAGATCTATAGAGAGACTTGATGAAGGGTTTTGATGTATATTGCTTGAGGGTGTTACCAATTATCTATTGGTGGTTTTACACTAAATTTTTTTAGAATAATTTCACTCTTTAATTGCATGGCTTTACACTAGCATTGCATACCCATCAAGTGTTCAATAAAATGTTCAATTATGATTTCTTTAGGAATTGAACGTCCAATGCATATTTTATGAGTTGAATAACTATATGATGATGAACGGAATGTATGTATATGATAATCTCCTATAAGTGTTAGGAAGTGACCATGCCCTACTCGAGGGTTGTGCACCGGGTAACCAGGTCGAGGGGTTTGTACCTCAATCACCATGGGTGGTATGGTGCGACGATCCACTAACCATGTCAAGGGATTTGTACCTTGATAACCGAGTTGAGGGGTTTGTACCTTAATCACCATCAGTGGTAGGATATCATAATCTACCAACCAATTAAGGGGTTTGTACCTTGATAACCAATTGAGGGGTTTGCACCTTAATAACCATGGGTAGTAGGGTGAAACGATCCACTAATCATATGATGATGGTCTCTTCTTACACATGTATTATGATCTATGTAAGCATGTTTTACTTAAGCATTGATTGTACATGCCATATTGCTATTATGATATCTATTATTCACCATTATGCATTTTGACTATGATTCCTATCTCTTGTTGCATTGCACCCTACATACTTAGACATTCAAAAGTACTAACACATACTCTATGCCTACACAATGTTACCATGTAGGCACCGGAGCCCCATTTGATGTTCCTCCTTTTCCACATGGCTAGTATAATTGTCTCTCAGGTAACTAGTTGGTGAATCTTCCATTCCGGGGATGAAGTATATGATTCTATGTTGTCTATTAAGACTCTTCTGTTGATTTATGCCAATGAAACGACCCCAAAAAGTTACCAAAAATATGCCTTGGAATGCCTAGGATTTTAAATTTCATATATCTCAAAATCCATATACGATATCAAAAATCTGACTTTATATTCTTGTTCAGGGGGTCAAAATTAGGGGGAAGAGGGTCTAAGCCCTATGTTAAAGCAATCAAATCACAATTTTAAATTCCCAAAATTTCAATTTCTAGAATCGATTCTCCACTCTGCCGCAATGTGCAGCTGTCGCGGACATGTGTAAACTTGGTCTCTGCGACAGGTCCACAATGTAGACCTATGTAAACTCTACCCAGTTATTTTTCTTGCGGTCCAAGACTTTGAGTCTTGGGCCTAAGTATTTCAAAACATGTTTTTACCTATACTTATTCATATTTCACGATCATATCATCCTAAACATTCTCCAATACACACTCAAACACTTAGTCTTATATTTCTCTCAAAATTCAAGTCTCAACCCTTATCCGGATCTCAAGATTCTCCTTCAAGCTTCAAGTCTCCATCTCCAATCTTCTTCAAGGTTTCTCTAAAAGCTAAGGTATATACATTTTAGCCTAATCTCCATTTAAAGTTAATTTTTAAAATTGGTTTGCTATGATTAACATGTCTATGAACTATGTTAAAGCTATGTAAAGTTGTGACTGTTTTGGTATGTTTTGAGCCATAAATCTTAGATCTATTTTAATATTTCATGAGAGGTTTTGATGTATATTGCTTTATGGTGTTTTAAGGTACTTATTGATGGTTTTACAATGTATTTACCTGCATGATTTCATCTTTAAATTGCATGGTCTTGTACCCCCATTAAACACCCACCAAGTGTTTGATAAAGTGTCCAGTTATAGTTTCTTAAGGGATTGAAGGTCCAAAGCATGAGATATGATATCATTGAATATATGACGATGAAATGAGCTTATGTATATTCTAAATTCTATATAAAGTATTACGTTAGACCATGCCCAATCCGGGGGGGCTAAGAAATCGGATAACCTAGATGGTGGTTTGTACACATCAACCTAGTAAAGGGTTTGTACTTGACCACCTAGTGATGGGGCGGCATCACCACTAACTTATATGGAGGTTTGTACTCATCAACCTAGTAAAGGGTTTGTACTTCTCCACTGTGGTGATGGGCGGCATCATCATCAACCTAGTGAGAAGTTTGTACTTCACCACCTAAGTAATGGGGCGGCATCATCACCAACCTACCTAGGGTTTGTACTTTGGAAATCTAGCTTGGTCACTTCTACACATATGATATCATATATGAGCATGAGCTACTTAAGCTTGTTTTACTTATGCGTTGATCATATATACCATATTGTTATAATATGCCTATTGCCTATTGTTACACATTTTGACTATGATGCCTAATTCTTGTTGCATTGCATCCTACATACTTAGTACATTCAAACGTACTAATGCATACTCTTTCCTAAATGATATCACCATGTAGGAAGTGATGCCCAAATTAATCATCCTTCTCCTCCACGTGGCTAGTTTGATATTACTCAAGCTAGTTGGTTAGTCTTCTACTTTGGGGACCTTAGTCTATGTTGTTCGTATTCTGTATTGAGACATTCTTCTTTATGTTTTATTTTGACTATTAGGGTGAGCTTGGTTGCTTTATCTAGTCCCCCTCTCTTATCTATGTATTAAAGGAGTTTGTTGGATATGTTATGTATCTATGGTATGAGACTTGACCCTTTGTCTCTTGATGATGATATTATGCAATCTTTCCCCTGCCCTCTTTACCTATTCTTACTCTTTATATCTTTTACATGCTTCCACGACCGATAACGTGAGATGACAAGTTAAGAGGCTTGTTTGGGGTTCCTTCGGGTTCCTCATTCGCCATGTTACGTCTAGGCCCTATACTTGGGTAATGACAAACTTTGTACCAGAGCACTAGGTTGATAGACCCTCGGAGTCCCACATACTGCACCAATTAGAGTCCTTTTCATGGTTGTAAAGCACACCATGACTACTCGTAGAAGGCTATGAGATATTTTAGGAAATGTTTCTCTTCTTTACATTCTAAGTCATGTTATAGATTTGTTGTAAGCTTTTCCCCCTAACAATTATTCTTTGCTATGCTAGATCATGCCAAATACTCAAGGAAGAAGGGCCCAAACTCCCATGGAGCAACATACAAATGATGAGCTCCGAGATGCTCTCACTATACTTGCCCAAGGTATGGCCAACCAAGTAAATCAAGGGGCCCAAGCTCCTCATGCTACTACCTTAGGAGATAGGGTAAGGGACTTTATACGGATAAATCCTCTGATGTTCTATTGGTCAAAGGTGGATGAAGATCCGCAAGAGTTTATTGATGAGGTCTACAAGATCTTGAATATCATGGGTGTTGGTCCGAATGAAAAGGCGGAGTTGGCGGCATAGCAAATCAAAGGGGTATCCCATATATTGTATGATCAATGGAAGGGTGAGAAGGGAATTGTTAATGTGGTGCTTTGGAAGGAGTTCAAATCAGCTTTCTTGAATTGGTTTTTCCCTCTTGAGCTTAGGGAAACTAAGTTGGTGGATTTTATAAACTTGAAACAAGTTGCTATGAGCGTAAGGGAGTATGCTCTCAAGTTTAATCAACGTTTAAAGTATTCTCTTCATTTCATTGCTGATCCTAGATCTAGGATGAGTAAATTTGTGATGGGGGTCTCTAACTTGATAAGTAAAGAATATTGGTCTACCTTGCTAATTAATGATATGGAGTTGTCTCGGTTGATGACATATGATGAGCAAATGGAGGAGGAAAAGTTGAGGAAGAGAAGGGGGCATAAGGCCAAGAGGGCCCGTCTTGGGGGTGTATTCCTAATAGATGGACGATTCCATCAAGGCCAAGAGTCTTCTCATGCTACTAATTGGGGGTTTGCCAATGACTTCCCTACACCTTAAAGTGTTGTTAGTGTGGCTCCCATTGATGTTTATCTTACATATGGGAAGATTCATAGTGGCCCGTGTTTGAAGGGTTCTAATACATACTTCGATTGTAGGGAGCTTAGTCACAAAAGGATGGATTGTCCAAGAAACTGTGGCAAAGGTTAGGGTGTAATTGTGATTACATTGGGTAGATATGGTCCTTAAGGTGGTGCCCAAAGGCATAATCAATTTTATACTCTACATGGGTGGCAAAGGGTTGGTGAGGTTTTGATGTTGTTACCGATACATTTAAAATCTTTGACTTTGATATATATGCTTTGATTGATTCAAGTGTCACTCTTTTCTTTGTTATCCCTTTTGTTGCTAAAAAATTTCCATGTTGATACCGAGTTGTTGCATTAGTCATGAAGTGTCTAATCCTATTGGTGCCTCTATTATTTCTAGGAAAGTTTAAAAAATTTGTCCTATTAGCAGTTTGCATAAGTTGATGCCTTGTGATCCTATTGAATTAGACATGGTAGATTTTGATGTCATTCTTTGGAAGGATTAGTTGCATGCCTACTATTCTTCTATTGATTGTCCAACCCATAGGGTTAAGTGTCTTAACTAATGAATCTGTCCTTGAGTGGAAAAGTCAAGATGTGATTGTCAAGCATAGATTCATTTCATGCATTAAAGCTCGTAAGTTGATCTATAAGGGGTGACTTTATTATCTTATAAGGGTTACAGATGTGAAGTCTAAAGCCCCTTCCATAGAGTTGGTTTCGGTTGTAAATGAGTTTCTTGATGTCTTCCCAAATGACTTTTCTAGTGTTCCTCTCGAAAGGGAAATGGATTTTGGTATAGACCTCCTCCTCGATACTCAACCTATCTCCATTCTCTCTTACCATATGGCCTCGATGGAGTTGAAGGAGTTAAAGGAACAATTGAAAGATTTATTGGAGAAGAAATTTATTAGACCTAGTTAATCACCTTGGGGTGCCCCGATGTTGTTTGTGAAAAAAGAAAGTTGGGTCACTTAGAATGTGCATTAACTACTGGAAACTCAATAGGGTCACCATCAATAATAGATATCCTCTTCCAAGGATTAATGACTTATTTGACCAATTTCAAGGGGTTAGCTAAGATTTATCTTTGGTTCGAGTATCATCAAGTGAGGGTGACAGAGTATGATATTCCCAAGTGGCCTTCGAAACTCGATATGGGCATTATGAGTTCGTTATGATATCTTTTGGGTTGACTAATGCATTGAACATCTTCATGGACCTAATGAATAGGTTATTCAAACCCTGCCTTGATTTCTTTTGTTATGGTCTTCATTGATGATATATTGATCTATTCACATAGTAGGGAGGAATATATGGGGCATTTGAGGGTTGTGCTACAAAGGAGAAATTGTATGCCAAATATGAAAAGTTTGAATTTTGGTTGAAGGAGGTTGCATTCTTAGGTCATGTGGTGTGAGGGGATGATATAAAAGTGGATCCTAAGAAAAGCAATATGATTAGAAATTGGCCCAGTTCATGGACCCCGTCGAATATTAGGAGCTTCTTGGGCCTAGCGGGTTATTATAGAAGGTTTGTGAATAGTTCTCCTCCATCGCTTCCCCTATGACAAAATTGACTCAAAAGAAGGTTAAGTTTGTGTGAACCGATGAGTGAGAGAAGTTTCTAAACATTGAAAGACAAGCTTGTGTCCACACCTATATTGCCACTATCGGATTGTCTTGAGGGATTTGTGGTGTATTGGGATGCTTCCCGGGTTGGTTTGGGTTATGTGTTGATGCAAAATGGAAAGGTTATAGATCAAGGTACATGAAAGTAACTACCTTACCCATGATCTAGAGTTAACCGCCATTATGTTTGCATTAAAGATTTAGCGTCACTACTTGTATGGGGTGAATGTGGATGTGTTTGACCGAACATACAAGCCTCCAATATGTATTCACTCAAAAGGATCTCAACTTGAGGCATTAGAGATAGTTGGAACTTCTTAAATACTATGATACAAGTGTGCACTATCATTTGGGTAATGCAAATGTGGTGATTGATGCTTTGAGTAAGGTGTCTATGGGTAGCCTAGCCCATGTTGATTGTGGTGATAAGGAGATAGCTAGGGAGGTTTGGCTATATTGGGGGTTACGTCGGAAGAGGTTGGTGATAATGGTGTTGTTGTTGTTGATGGGTCTAAGTCTTCATTGGTTGATGAGTTGATAGCAAAACAAGATCTTGACTTCTCCTTGCTTGAATTGAACGCCTCGGTGAAAGACAGCAGAGTAGAGGTTTTTGATGGGTCTAAGTCTTCATTGGTTGATGAGTTGATAGCAAAACAAGATCTTGACTTCTCCTTGCTTGAATTGAACGCCTTGGTGAAAGAGAGCAGAGTAGAGGTTTTCTCCCAAGGGGGATATGAGGCCCTTAGGTACCAAAGTAGGTTATGTGTGCCATGTGTTCATGGTTTGAGGGAAAATATCCTTCATGAGGCCCATAATTCTTCTTATTCTATCCACCCCAGTTCCACCAGAATATATAGAGACTTGAGGGACGTGTATTGGTAGGGAGGCATGAAGAGGGACATTGTCAAATTCATTTTTGGTTGCCATAGTTATCAACAAGTCAAATCCAAACATCAAAGGTCGAGTGGCCTCACCAAAGACTTACATATTCCCTCTTAGAAGTGGAAGGTGATTAATATGAATTTTGTGGTTGGGTTGCCCAAGACTAGAAACGGTTTTGATTCAATTTGGGTGGTGGTTGATAGGATGATGAAATTGGCTCACTTTATACAGGATAAGACCATATATGGAGCTGAAGAGTATGAAAGCTTGAACATCCATGAGTTAGTGAGGTTACATGGGATTCCTTTGTCTATTATATCAGATCGTGGTTCACAATTCACCTCATACTTTTGAAGGTACTTTTAAAGGGGTCTTAGTGCAAAAGTTCACCTTAGTATGACCTTTCACACCCATATGGATAGCCAAGCCAAAAGAACCATTCAAACCCTTCAATATACTCTTAGGGCATGTGTATTAGAGTTGGGGGGTAGTTGAGATTACTATCTTTCTTTGATTAAGTTTTCCTACAACAATAGCTATCACTCTAGGATTGGTATGGTTCCTTGTGAGGCTCTTTATGGGAGACGTTGTAGATAACTGGTTGGTTGGTTTGAGGTTGGAAAGATGGCATTATTAGGATCATATTTGGTTTTGGTAGGCTCTTGAAAAGGTTAGGATGATTAGAGAAAGGTTAAAGATGGCCCAAAGTTGTCAAAAATCATATGCCAATGTGAGAGGAGAGACCTTGAATTCAAAATGGGTGATTGGATTTATTTGAAAGTTTCTCAAGTGAAACGTCTGGTCCCTTTTGGTAAAAAAGGGAAGTTAAGTCCAAGATATGTTGGTCCTTATGAGGTCTTGAGGAGCGTTGGCAAGGTAGCTTATGAATTGAAGTTTCCTAGTGAAATGAATTTGGTTCATCCAGTTTTCCATGTCTCTATGTTAAGGAAATGTGTTGGTGATCCTAATGCTATTATGCCTCTTGATGTTGTGGGTGTTTTTAAGGATAACTTGACTTATGAGGAGGTTCCAGTTCACATCTTTGATAAGCAAGTGAAGATATTGAGGAACAAGGAGGTGGTATCTATTAAGGTCTTTTGAAGGAACCAACAAGTCAAAAGTGCTACATGGGAGGCCAAAGCGGACATGGAAAAGGGGTACTGTATCTTTTCCACTCAACTCAAGCCTAGGGTACTAAGTCTAAGTCCCCTATGTGATTCCAAGTCTTCTATTTCAGCTCCTATGTCATTCATATGCATTCATGTTTAAGTTGGCAAGTTTATGATGATTTCATACTTATGTTGAGATTTTGAAAATGATGTTTTAAATGTAATGTTACATTCTTGTTGGGGTTAATTTGTTTATAATTACTCATCTCGTACATCTTTTTTACATTCGGGGACTAATGTTCCCAAGAGAAAGATATTGAAATGACCCCAAAAAAGTACCCAAAAATGTTTCTCGGAATGCCCAAAATTTTAGATTCTATATATCTCAAAATTCTTGCACGATATCGAAAATCTGACTTCCTATTCTTATTTAGGGAGTCAAAATTAGGGGGCAAAGGGTCTGATCCCAATTTTAGAGCAATTGAATCACAATTTCAAATTTCCATTTCAAGAATCGGTCCACGATGGTGCCGCAACATGCAGCTATCGCAAAAATGTGTAAACTTGGTCTCCGCGAAAGTTCTATGACACAGAACTATATAAATTCTTCCTAGTTATTTTTCTTATGGTCCAATACTTTTTAGTCTTTGGCCTAATTCCCAAACATGTTTTTACATTACTTAGCCATATTTCAACCTCATATCATCCTAAACATTTCCTAATACTCACTCAAACACTTGATCTTATTTTTCTCTCAAAATTCAAGTATGAAACCCTCATTAGAATCTCAAGATTCTCCTTCAAGCTTCAAGTCTCCATCTCCAATCTTCTTCAAGGTTTCTCCAAAAGCTAAGATATGTAGGTTTTAGCTATTGAGTTCTTCCACCCATAGTGCCCTAATCTCCTTTTTACTCAATTTGCATGATTTAAAGTTGGTTTTTCAAATGGATTTGCTATTATGAACATGTCTATGAACTATGTAAAAGCTATATAAAGTTGTGACTGTTTTGCTATGTTTTGAGCCATAAATCAAAGATCAATTATAAGATTTGATGAGGGGTTTTGATGTATATTGCTTGAGGGTATTGCAAGGTGTTGATTGATGGTTTTACAATGGCTTTATAGGCATGATTTCATCTTTAAATTGGATGGTCATGTACCCTAATTACACACCTGCCAAGTGTATGATAAGATGTCCCACTATTGTTCTTGAGGGATTGAAGGTCTAAAGCATGAGATATGATATGGGAATATATTATGATGAATTGAGATTATGTATATGATAAATTCTATATAAAGTATTGCATGAAATCATGCCCAATTCAGGGGGACTAAGAACTCGGATAACCTAGATGGGGCTTTGTACTCATCAACCTACTGAAGAGTTTGTACTTCTCGACCTAGTGATGGGGTGGCATCATCACTAACCAAGATGGGGATTTGTACTCATCAACCTAGTGAAGGGTTTGTACTTCTCCACTAGGGTGATGTGGCGGCATCATCACCAACTTAGTGAGGGGTTTGTATATCATCACCTAAGTGATGGGGTAGCATCATCACCAACCTACCAAGAGGTTTGTACTTTGGAAACCTAGCTTGGTCTCTTCTACATATATGATATCATATATTGTGACACCCCACACCTTACAATACTAGGACAAGTCAAATGAAACATAATATGGTTTGGTCAAATTAGCGCTAACTTTCAAAAGTGATTGAATCTCATGTTAATGGGCCATATGTGCGTCTAACGCTTAAGAGGGTTGCGTGTATACATGTTTCATGTTGAAATAAGAATATTACGGCCTTAAAATGAAGTGAAAGAAATGAGGTGCTTGTAGGACTTAGTAAGCAACTAGGTGAGTCACCTACTTATTTAGCATAAATTTGTTAGCTAAACAGAGACGAGGCTCGACGTCGAATTTATCCAAGTTCGATTATGAATAAAGTCCATGTTAAGGATGTAACTTGAACCTATGTTTTAGCATCCTAAATGGACCATATTATAATCCAAATAAGTATATAAAGAGATCCAAAGACCATTACAATATTCTTAGAAAGTTAGGCCTAACTAATGAAGAAGAAGAAATCTGAAAAAAATGGGCAGCAAAGGCCCATGTATTTGTAGCTCCAAAAGGCCCAAGTAAAATGAGGAAGGATCTGCATAATCCACTTGGTCGTACAAGTCTTAAGTACCCTCAGTAATTCGTCCAAGGATAAATTTTAAAAAGGCCTAAAGCAGCTCCCACAAGTCACTATTATCTTGAACACCAAAAAAACAATCAACTTTGTCTCCAACTTTTCTCTCAACGTGTATTAACTTGCAAAGCAGAAAATATGGAACTTATAGGGTTCTTATACAATCCCTATACCTTGAATATAGTGGTAAGTAAGTTTATACATGTGTTTAATATGGTTTTCTTATGAAAAACAAGAGATAGATGCTAGTTACACTTGCTGAAATTTGTTGGACAGATTCTGTGGAGAAAGTTATTGCACCTTTTCCTTTTGTTTTGGTGATTTATCTATAGTTTTTAAGTTATATTATGAACACAACTGGGTGTTAGTAACATGGTTTGGGTTATAAACATTACCCTAAGGTTGATGCCCTGGTTTTTTTTTCATTTATCAAGCGAGTTTTATCGAGTTATCTTAAGCGTCATGTTGATTAGAACTTGCGGGCTATAGTGTGTAAAGCTATTAGTTCACGTCCTTCATGATTTCTCAGGTGCTATTATAGGACTGTTTGAGGTCTATTTATTTGTGTAAATTTTGCTGGGACAGTTTTGTTAAAGTTGGAATAGGTTTGGAGTTGTCAACGTCGAAATATAGCGAAGGAAGGTAACGTTGTGCTGTCTGTTTTTAGATGGTGTGGAATTGTGATGTGTTCTGCTTTGTGGGTTGTTGTAAGGCTGTTATGTACTTAAAATAGTCTTTACATGATGTGTACATGCTAATGTGTATTAGAGAATACGATTGGGGGCGGAAAGATTAAGGAATACACCCGGGTTTATGAACACCCGCTTGCTGCCCATGTATTGTTTCCGTATGTGATTGGGATGCCAAGGTATGTCTATTAGCTATTAATGGTAGTTGTTTCCTCTATTATGTTGTAGATAAGTATTTGGAGGAAGGGAAGGTTATATCGAGATAGTAACGAGGTCATACAATAAGGTATGTAAGGTTACTTCATTTCGTATTACTTTGCATGAAACGTAGATCTCTCCTTGGTACACAAAGGCATTCACCAACTCCAACACAACTATTAACCATGTCACCATTCTTGTACATGTTCAGATGATTCCATACATAATCACCTTTAAAACTATATATATGCTTGTATACCAAGTTATATGAGTTCTTGTTACTAAATAAAGTTCACAAGTTATTCCAATTCATATGCATTTTATTATTTACGTAACGTACTCTTTTCATTGTCATGTTATCTTGTGTGATTATCCACATGTCACTTATTACCTATACAGACCTATAGCTCTAATATTATGGCCACCAAAAGAATCATCTCAAGGGTAATTGAAAGATACAGTATACAGTTTCTAATAGGTAGTAGCCCAAGGGGTTTTAGTATAACATAGCCAGGGATGATCCTATCAAAGGGGGGTAGCCCGAGGGATTGAGTATAACCTTGACAAGGATGAACCAGATACAGTTTCACCACTGATCAGTTGGTTATTTGTTTTACAATTGTGCACAGATTATACAATAAAGGTAAAGTAATATACAGGACATAAAGTACAGGATTCCATAGTATAACTCAGGGTGGTCCATGTTTTGCTGCAGATGCATAGTTTCATTTAAGTTATTACTTTATGTACAGTATGTCCTGCCTTATATACTCAGTACATTATCTCGTACTAATGTCCCTTATGGGGGACCTGCATTTCATGCTGCAGGTACAGGTGCTAGTAGATCTCCCCAGTAGAAGTACAGGATATTCAGCTGTTGTCACCAAGCTTCAGGTTGCTTTGAGGCTTTGTACATGTCTAGAGCTTACGTATTTTGACTGCACTATTTGTTTAGGCAGGGCCTATCCTAACCCTTATCAGATGTTTTTCTTTATTTAGAGGCTTTGTAGACTATGTAAAGTAAAGTTTGGTCATAACTCATACTTTAAGTACCATGACCCAAACGGCCTAGTCATATGCACTCCCTTTTGGCTTATTATCACTGTTTATCTTCTTAAAGGCATGTCAAACATAGAAACCCATATAGTATATATAGAAAGCGCATAGTTACAGGTTGGTTCTCCCGAGCCTTATCGGCAATGGGTGCTAGTCTACCCTAACAGGACTTTGGGGCGTGACAGAAGTGGTATTAGAGCGGGTCATCTTAGAGAATCTAGAAAGTCGTATCTATGTAGAATCTTACTTATTGATGTATTGTGCACCATATTTATAAGTAAGAGGCTACGGGGCATTTAGGAGTTGTTACTTTCTTTCTATTCTTTAGATCGTGCCATAAAGTAAAGTGTAATAAGTGCCTTATATCTAATCCTAAATTGTTTTGTACAACAAGCATGCCAGAAACAAGGCTGAATAAAGGTAAAGGGAAGGCAGTAGAAGTGGTGGTTGGTATACCCAGCCAGGTGAGATAACAAGATGAAATTTGAGAGGAGTCTTTGTCATAGACATCTCTAACTCCTCCAGTTCCTAATGAACCAGAGAGCAGTGAAGTTCCCTCAGAGCCACCTATTGATGCTACCGTACAGGATCTGAGAAATGTAGTCCAACTATTGACCCGTATAGTTGTTGGTCAAGGTCAAAGGCAGGAAGGTCCAGTTATGGCTACAGGAGGTACAAGTAAGGCAGCTAGTACTAGGATAAGTGATTTTCTTAATTTGGACCCTCCAATCTTCACTGGATCAGATCCTAATGAAGACCCCCAGGACTTTATTGATCAGATTCAGCGTACTTTAGATGTTATGAATGTGAGTGGTACAAAAGTAGTCAAGTTGGCAACATATAGGCTGAGGGGTATGGCTATATTATGGTATGAAGCTTGGAAACAATCTAAGGGTATAGATGCAGCTCCAACTACCTGAAAAGAGTTCAAAGAGGCATTTCTTGACCGTTATTTGCCACTAGAGATCTGAGAGGTTCGGGCAGATCAGTTCTTGAATCTTCACCAGGGGAATATGAGTGTAAGGGAGTATAGTCTCCAATTTAATTCCCTTCAAGGTATGCTCCTAATGTGGTTGCTATAATGGCAAATTGAGTTCATCAATATGTAGATAGGTTCGATACATATCTAGTCAGAGACTGCACCATTGCTTCCTTGAATAAAGATATGGATTAGCAAGAATGCAGGCTTTTGCACGGAAATTAAAGGATCGAAGGCAGAGGAGAAGGATGCAAGAATCAAAAAGGGCACAATCAAAGAGGGCCAGATCTATAGGGCAATTTATACCACCCCAAAGTGATCTCACGTGTCGGTTTGTTAATAGGCCGCCTAGTCCATCATCATCCTACTCCACAGTAAGTGCTCCACCACAACTTCAAGGGTTTGTAAGTAATCAGTTTGGTTCAAAGAGTAAAGCGCAAGGTAATTATACAGCAGGATATTTAGCAGGACAACAAATGACTCTTAGGCAGCCTTATGTACAGTATGAAAGAAGTCATCTGGGTATATGTCGTGTTGGGACAGATATTTGTTATTAGTGTGGTATGTCAGGGCATATAATAAGGGTTGCCCAAGGAGATGTATGGGTGGTATGGCATAATCTATTGGGTCAGCTATTGCATCATCATCATTAGTTCCGCCACTAGGTAGGGGTCAGCAAACACCTATGGGTCATGGTAGAGGTGTTAGAGGTACAACTAGCTTTAGCGAGGTCAAGAATCTCACTTATGCACTGGGGAGTCGACAAAATCTGGAAGCCTCACCTGATGTGGTCACAAGTATATTATCCATCTTTTTACATAATATATATGCATTAATTGACCCTGGTTCTGCACTTTCATACATCACCCCACTAGTTGCTGGAAAGCTTAAGAGAATGCCCAAATTATTAAACAAACCATTTGAAGTGTCTACACTAACTGGTGAATCTATTATGGCCAGAAGGGTTTATTATGACTGTGTAGTAACTGTTTGCGATCATGACACATTGGCTGACTTATTGAGCTAGAAATGGTGGAATTTGATGTTACAATGGGTATGGACTGGTTAGCTTCTTGTTATGGCACTATGGATTGCTGAACTAAGAGAGTGTATTCTTACTTTCCAAATGAGGTAGTTATTGAATAGAAAGGCAATGTTGGGGCACCAAAAGGTAAGTTTATCTCTTACTTTAAGGCCAAAAACATGATATCCAAGCGGTATATATGTCAGTTAGTTAGAATAAGGGATATAGATATAGAATCACCAACTCTTCAGTCAGTTCCATTAGTGAATGAATTTGTTGATGTGTTCCCTGAAGAACTCCCAGGCTTACCTCCTGAACGAGAAATAGATTTTGGTATTGACTTACTCCCAGGTGCTCAACCTCTTTCTATCTCTCAATATAAATGGCCCCAGCAGAATTGCGTGAATTGAAAGAGCAGTTAAAAGATTTACTAGATAAGGGTTTTATAAGGCCTAGTGTGTCCCCATGGGGTGCACCACCGTTATTTGTACGCAAAAAGGATGGCACATTGAGAATGTATATCGATTATCGACAATTGACTAAGGTGACATTTAAGAATAAATATTCCCTCCCCAGGATTAATAATTTATTTGATTAGTTATAGGGTGCCAAATGCTTTTCAAAAATTGATTTGAGATTAGATTATCACCAAGTGAGGGTGAATGAGCAAGATATACCTAAGACAGCTTTCAGAACACGCTATGGTCACTTTGCATTTCTTGTTATGTCATTTGGTCTAATGAATGCACCAGCAATTTTAATGAATCTGATGAACAAGGTATTCAAGCCACTCTTGGATGTGTTCGTGATAGTGTTTATAGATGACATTTTGGTATATTCAAGATCAAAAGAGGACCACACAGATCACTTATGTCAGGTGCTAAAGGTTCTTCGTGATAAACAGTTGTATGGTCAATTTTCTAAATGCGAATTTTGGCTAAAGTTAGTAGCATTCTTGGTCCATGTTGTGTCTGAAGAGGGAATAAGGGTTGATTCACAAAAGATAGAGGCTGTAAAAGATTGGCCAAGGACAACGACACACACAGAAGTTTGGAGCTTCTTAGGCTTGGTAGGTTATTACAGGAGGTTTGTTGAAGGGTTTTCTTCAATTTTTACACCTCCAACAAAGCTGACACATAAGGCAACCAAGTTCTAATGAAATGATGCGTGTGAAAGAAGCTTCTAGGAGCTGAAAAATAAGCTAATTTCTGCACCTATGCTAGTACTTCCAGAAGGTACTGAGGGGTATGTAGTGTATTGTGATACTTTAAGAGTTGGATTAGGGTGTGTCTTAATACAACATGGTAGGGTAATTGCTTATGCATTCAGACAACTACGACCCGATAAGAAAAACTACCTAACTCACAATCTCGAGCTAGCAGCAGTTGTATTTGCTTTGAAAATATAGAACTACTATTTATATGGGGTCCATGTTAACATATATACTGATTATAAGACCCTACAGTACATCTTTAAACAGAAAGATCTAAACTTGAGATAGTGGAGATGGCTAGAGCTCATGAAGGATTACGATGTTGATATACTGTACCATCCGGGGAAGGCAAATGTGGTAGCTGATATTCTGAATCATAAGGCAATCATGAACACTGATGATCTGGTTGTGATAAGCCAGGGAATGGCTAAGGATCTATGTCAGCTAGCCAGTTTGGGAGTCCACCTTCTTGAAACTCCAAAGGAAGGGGTTATTGTGCGTAATGTTGCGGAATCTTCATTGGTAATAGAGGTGAAAGAAAAATAATTCAAGGATCTTGTTCTACGACAGATTAAAGAAGAGGTGAGTCAGGGTACTATAAAAGGCTTTGACCTTGCACAAAATAGAGTACTTTACTGCCAAAATAGATTATGTGTGCCTGATATTAATGAATTAAGAAAGAGGATAATGGAAGAAGCCCATCATACCCAATATTCTATCCACCCAAGCTCAACTAAAATGTACCATAACCTAAAGGGAATGGTTTGGTAGGTAGGAATGAAAAAGGACCTTGACGAATTTGTAGCTCAATGTCCAAATTGCTAACAAGTGAAAGTAGAACCCCAAAAACCAGGAGGTTGTATGCAGTGTATAGAGCTTCTAACATGGAAGTGGGATATGATTAATATGGATTTTGTTACGGGTTTGCCTCGCTCATCTCAAAAGTTTGACTCGATATGGGTAATAGTTGATAGACTCATAAAGCAGCAAACTTCTTGCCAGTGAGAAGTGATTATACTGTTGAGGAATATGCCAAGCTATACCTAAAAGAGATAGTCAGGCTAATGGAGTCCCAATCTCTATTATATCTGATCGAGGAGCTCAATTCATAGCAAAGTTTTGGAAGTCCTTCCAACAAAGTTTAGGAACACAAGGGAATTTGAGTACAGCATTCCACCCTCAAACAGACGGTCAAGCAGAATGCACTATTCAAACACTTGAAGATATGTTGTGAGCTTATGCATTAGACTTTAAAGGTAGTTGGGTGGATCATTTGCCACTTATTGAGTTTGCCTATAATAATAGCTACCATGCAAGTATCAAGATGGCACCTTATGAAGCTTTGTATGGACGGAAATGTAGATCAACAATTGGATGGTTTGAAGTGGGTGACACCACCTTACTTAGGCCAGATCTAGTACAACAAGCCATAGAAAAAGTTAAAGTGATACAACAGTGACTAGAAATAGCCCAAAGTCATCCCAAATCATATGCGGATGCCAAGAGAAGAGGACTAGAATTTTCAGTAGGTGATTGGGTATTCTTAAAGGTGTCTCCAATGAAAGAAGTTATGAGATTTGGTAAGAAGGGAAAATTGAGTCCACATTACATAGGTCCATATTAGATTATTAAAACGGTTGGGCAAGTTGCATATGAACTAGAGCTACCCCAAGAGATTTCAATTATTCATCCAGTTTTTCATGTATCGATGCTTCAAAAATGTATAGGTGACCCATCCTATTTAGATCTCGCTTATAACAAAGTGCCTATTGTTGTTCTAGATCGTCAAGTTAAGAAGCTAAGGAACAAAGAAATATCTTTAGTTAAAGTACTTTGGAGGAACCAGCAAGCAGAAGAGATAACATGGGAAGCTGAGGATGCTATGAAATTGAAATAACCTTAATTATTTAAAGCTAAATAGGAAGTCCAACATGCAGAATTGGGACACTAATAGGTACGTGTTATTGAATGTTGAATGTGTTGTCAAACAGTTTGTGTAAGTAAAGATTTAAACTTTGTTAAACTATCTAATTATGTTAACATTCCAGGACAAATGTTCCTAAGGGGGGGAGGATGTAACACCCCACACCTTACAATACTAGAACAAGTCAAATGAAACATAACATGGTTTGGTCAAATTAGCGCTAACTTTCAAAAGTGATTGAATCTCGTGTTAATGGGCTATATGTGCGTCTAACGCTTAAGAGGGTCGTGTACATCCATGTTTTGAGTTGAATTCAGAAGATTAATAAAGTGAGATAAATGAGTCACTTGTAGGACTTAGTAATCAAGTAGGTGAGTCACCTACTTGTTTAGCTTAATTTGTTAGTTAAATGGAGACGAGGCTCGACGTCGAATTTGTCCAAGTTCGATTATGAATAAAGTCCGTGTTAAGGATATAACTTGAACCCATGTTTTAGAATCCTATATGGACCACATGATCATTCCAATAAGTAATTAAAGAGAGACCGAGACCATTACAATATTCTTAGCAAATTAGGCCCAACTAATCAAGAAGAAGAAATCTGAAAAAATGGGCAGCAAAGGCCCATGTATTTGGAGCTCCAAAAGGCCCAAGTTAAATGATAAAGGAGCTGAATAACCCACTTGGTGATGTAAGTCTCAAGTAGCCTTAGTAAGTTGGACAATGATAAATTTAAAAAAGGCCTAAAGCATCTCCTACAAGTCACTATTATCTTGAACACAAAAAAATAATTAGCTTTGTCTCCAACTTTTCTCTCAACGTGCATTGACTTGCAAAGAAGCAAACAAGGAGCTTCTAAGGTTCTTATACAATCCCTATAACTTTAATATAGTGATAAGTAAGTTTATACATGTGTTTAGTATGGTTTTCGTATGAAAAACAAGAGATAGATGCTAGTTACACTTGCTGAAATCTGTTGGACAGATTCTGTGCAGAAAGTTGCTGCACCTTTTCCTTTTGTTTTGGTGATTTCTCTATGGTTTTTAAGTTATATTATGAAGATAACTTGGTGTTTTTAACATGGTTTGAGTTATAAACATCACCCTAAGGTTGCTTCCCTGGTTTTGGTTTCATTTAACAAGCGCATTTTATCGAGTTATCTTAAGCGTAATGTGGATTGGAACTTGCGGGCTGTTGTGTGTAAAGATATTAGCTCACTTCCTTCATCACTTCTCAAGTGATATTATAGGACTGTTTGAGGTCTATTTATATGTGTAAATGTTGCTGGGACATTTTGGTTAAAGTTGGAATAGGTTTGGAGTTATCAACATCGAAATGTAGCGAAGGAAGATAACGTTATGTTGTCTGTTTTGAGATGGTGTGGAATTGTGATGTGTTGTGCTCTGTGGGATGTTGTAAGGCTGTTATGGACTAAAAATAGGATGTACATGATGTGTACATGCTAATGTGTATTAGAAAATATGATTGGGGGCAGAAAAGTTAAAGGAATACACCCGGGTTTATGAACATCCGCTTGCTGCCCATGTATTATTTTCGTATGTGATTGGGATGCCAAGGTGTGTCTATTATCTATTAATGCTAGTTTTATTCTCTATTATATTGTATATAAGTATTTTGAGGAAGGGAAGTTTATCTCGAGATAGTAACGAGGTCATACAATGAGGTATGTAAGGTTACTTGATTTCGTATTACT
>JAOTQJ010028056.1:0-16228 GCA_025642045.1 Solanum sejunctum | reverse complement strand
CATTTGGTCCCAAACTTTATTAAATCGAACCAATTAAGGACGTTCGGGGTTTAAATTACGTTGCGGGTCCTAACAATTATGCTCTGAGGTATTTATTGTCCTAAATATGTTTGTCATTATGTTTATAGATGACATCCTGATATACTCTCATAATGAGAAGGAGCATGTAAACCATCTTAGGATTATCCTTCAGACCCTTACAAATCGAACCATATTAGGATTATCCTTCAGACCCTTAAGGACCAACAGTTGTATGCCAAATTTCCTAAATGTGAGTTCTGATTAGCATCTGTGGTGTTTCAGGGTCATATTGTTTTTGGTAAGGGCATTCAAGCTGATTCTCAAAGACTGAGGTTGTAAAGTACTGGCCATGGCCTATAACTCCAACAAAAATAAGGAGTTTATTGGGTTATGAGGTTACTACAGGCGTTTTCTTGGTGGGGCAAGGGGATAGGGTTCTTCTATCTGAGTTCCCTTGACTAAGCTAACTCAGAAAAAGGTTAAGTTCATATATTATGAATCTTGTGAGATGAGTTTCCAAGAGTTGAAAACTAGGCTGACTACAACCTCGGTTTTATCCCTACCTAAGGGAACTGATGGCTTCGTTGTATACTATGATCCTTCCAGAGCTAGCCTGGGGTGCGTATTGATACAAAGAGGCAAGGTGATAACATATGCCTCTAGACAACTTAAGATCATTAGAAGAATTATCTAACTCATAATCTTGACGTGCTGTTGTGGTGCTTGCTCTCAAAATATGGAGACACTATCTTTATGATGGACATGTGGATCTTTTTATTGACCACAAGAGCTTGTATTATGTATTTAGTTAGAAGGAGTAGAACTTGAGGTAGAGGAGATAGTTGAAGCTGTTGAAGGACTATGACATGAGCCTCCCTGTATCACCTAGGTAAAGCTAATGTAATTGTTAATGCTCTTAACAGGTTGACCATAGGGAGCACTTTACAGATTGAGGATGGAAAGAAAGAAGGAGCTAAGGAAGTACATGACTAGTATGCTTGGGAGTGCAGATTGAGGATTCTGACAAAGGTGGTGCAATTACAAAAAATGAGGCAGAGTCATCCTTAGTGGTGGAGGGCAAAGAGAAGTAATACCTGGATCCTATCCTTTTTCAGTCAAAAGAAAATGTTCAAAAATAGAAGGTATACAAAGGGACAGATAGAGTTCTGAAATGCCAAAGCAGACTATGTGTACCAAGTGTTGATGGCCTTAGAGCCAAGATTCTGGTTGAGGTTTATAATGCCCAATATTTTATTCATCCATGTGCAACAAAAATGTATAGATACTTAAGAAAATTTTATTGGTGGGCTGTCATGAAGAAGGATATTGAAAATTTCATGTCCAGATGCCTGAATTGCCAGCAAGTTAAGGTGGAGCACCAAAGACCTTGTGGTGTGGCCCAGAATATTGAAATTCCAAAGTAAAAGTAGGGGATGATTAAAATGGACTTTATAATAGTCTTACCTCGATCCTGTAGACAACATGATTCAATATAGGTAATAATAGACAGATGACCAAATTAGCTCACGTTTTACCTGTCAAGACGACTGATACAACTGAGGACTATGCCAGACTTCATATTAACGATATCATCAGAGTGCATAGGGTTCCCCTATCTATCATTTCAGAAAAAAGATCCAAATTCACAATATAATTTTGGAAGTCCATTTAGAAAGGGGTTGGTACGAAGGTGGACATAGTATAACTTCCATCCTCGGACAGATGGGCAGGCAGAGTAGACCATACAAACTCTTGAGGGCATTTGTTATAGATTTCAAAGGTAACTTTGATGATCACTTACCCTTGATTGAATTTTAGCAATTTCCAAGCTAGCATACAAATGGCATCATATGAGGCAGGTCGCCTATTGGGTGGTTCAAAGTTGGTGAGGCTGGATTGATAGGACCTGATTTAGTACATCAAGCTATGGAGAAGGTGAAAGTTATTTAAGAGAGACTAAAGACAGCTCAAAACCAATAGAAAACTTATGTCGATATTAGGAGAAGAGACTTCAAATTCGAGGTAGGTGATTGGGTGTACCTAAAGGTTTCGCTGATGAAGGGAGTTACGAGATTTAGGAAAAATAGAAAGCTCAGTCCTTGATATATTAACCCATACCAAATTATTAAGAGGATTGGTAATGCGGCATACGAATTGGAATTTCCACCAGAGTTAGCTGCAATCCATCCATTACTCCACATTTTTATGCATAAGAAGTGTTTGGAAGACCTTGGCTGGTTGTTCCTATAGAGATTATCGGAGTCAAAGATAACTTGTCATATGAAGATATCCCAATTTATATACTGGATGGTCAGGTTCGCAAATTGAGGATCAAGAAAATTGCTTACGTTAAAGTATTATAGAGGAATTATTTCATTGAAAAAGCCACTTGGGAAGCTGAGGTGGACATGAAATCGAGATATCTTCACTTGTTCATGCCTTCAAATGACAAGCCTGGAGGTAATACTCCTTATTCCTATCATTGAGTAGAGATATATCCTTACATATGAGTAATAATAATCTGGATAATTTCCTGTTGATAAACTAGTTTATAAATAGCAAATATGCTTAATATTCAACAGTTCTATATTTATTAGAGGACAAATGATCCTAAGGGAGTGATATTGTAATACCTGACAATTGTATCCTTAGGATTCAAAGTCATCGTTGCAAAATCATAAGCTTAAACACATTGATGCCTTCCTTGTAACTACATTCTAAGGATCATTGATATATGTTGGAAGTGAATTCGAGTCATGAGAGACCTCAAGTACATAGTTGAGTTCAACACCTTCCTACCAATTAAATTTTCTCATTGGATTATACAAGGTTAAATTTACTTTTAGCACACAAAGAATTGCATGTCTTATGACCTACCAAATGAAGGTTCTTTGAATTATCTTTCCTACGCATCTAATTTTACATTAATTAGAGTTTAGAGTGAAAAGTTATGACTGTTGCACTACGAGCTACTAGTGTAGAGTGAAAATGATGACCTAATTTATGGGTCATGGTTTGAATTATGGCTCATCCTGCTAATTCATGAAAATACTACAAAAAGTCTACTTTGAGTCCCTAACTTGACAGACCCAACTATGGGTCACAAATGCTTTTACAGGCTATGGTTTAGGCTCATAGAATCGATCAAGTGACCTCGACATTTGTCCAAACACTTATGGATGGGTTTCTATGAACCGTAGAAGATTCTATGGCCGTAGATGGTCCCATAGTAGACTTCAACAATGTTTTTAAAGAAGGGTATTTTTGTCTTTTTCTACCATATAAGCCTAACTTGTCAGTTTTTCCCTAATTAAAACTCTTAAATATGATTTTTCAACTCATTAACACTCAAAACACCCTCAAAACTTAGAATGTAGTTTCAAAAGGAGAAGGCTAGGGCTTTCTAGCACCTTCCTCAAATTCTTCAAGAATCTAATTCCTCCAGGTATTTAAGGCCCTCGAAAGGTTATTCTATGTTTGATTTAGTGTCTTTAACAACTAATTTCCACTCAAGATCCAGTCTACGAGTTGAGAACAATATTTCTCCATTGTTAGTTAATTTCATTGAGATACGTGTTTATGTATTTTTCTTGATGAAAATCATGGTCTTTTATAATTTGACTATTGAATTAAGTCAAGATTACATAGTTAAGGTTGCAATTGTAAGAACCCTATATATTTCATGAAAAACTATTATGTCCACAGTATTGAGTTAAGTTCAAGAAGTATTCAAAGTATTTGTATTTACAAAATAGCTGAGTAGTAAAATTTTATTTATAAGAACAATGAATTAATACATCTTTCAATCAAACAAAAGAGACAAGTTGAGAAAATATGAGAAAAGCTAAAGTCGTGCTAAGTCCACAAGATTAAAAATGCATTTTTAGAACTTTTACTCTTAAAGTTATGTACATTATAAAAGCTATTTTTGGGAGTAGTATTTATCACCAATATGAGTGAGAGTAATAATAACTTGAACTCGTAAACTATGTTGCCAGCGTAGGATAAGATTATACCAAGAGTACAACTCCTCATTTGCCATTGAGATGGTCCAGTTTTGGGATGGATCCACTCTCCTTGTTTTTTCTCTTACCCTGGTAAAGTATGGGATGACTCTGACATCGTTGGCAAGATGTTATATCATCACGAGGCTTATAATGATAGTTGTCGATTAGAGAAACTCCCTAAGCTAAAGTAAACTAATTCTTGCATATATAGTTTTAGCATATGTTATTACTTTCAGTTACTTTATCCATTATTTCTTTTGAGACATGTTTTACCTACTTTTGAGTATAGTCCCCAATCTAAAGTTTTCTATTTTGGCTATTTTACATGCTCGTACATTTTATATACTGATGTTCTTTAGACCTACATCATTTTATGATGCAAATGCAGGTGATAGAGTCCCTCAGCAAATGCTCCGTTGAGGGCCAGCATTTCATTCAGCTATCGATGAGGCCTCTTACCAGTTAGAGGTTTAGGAGTCTTTATTTCTATTTTAGTATTTATTTTTAATTGTAGTTACCGTGGGCCTATCACAGTAGTGTTTTAGGTTATCTTAGTTAGAGTTTCCACAGACTAGATGGCATGAGTTTTAGTTCTTGCTTTCAGTTATTTTTGGGATATTTCCTCAATTTAGTTTGTTCAGCTTATTGCAGTATCTTTAGCTCACTAGATCTAAGCCTATCATTTATTATTTAAGTCTACCACTAAGTAACATAGCCAAACTAAGTGATTCGCTTGGGACTAGAAATGGTTCTGGGTGTTGGCCACGTTCAAGGTGTAAAGTCAGTAATTAAAGAATGAAAAATCTCTTGGAATTGGCTGAAATTATGATGGAAGCCAGGGATATTGCAAATAAGTTACAAGTAACCCTTAAGCATCTGTTTAGGGAGGGTAATTTATTAGTTGATTCTTTAAAAGTTAGTTCTTTCATAGAAGGTAACAGAAGCAACTACAACCAATTCAATTAATTACATAAATAGTGTAAAGTACCGGTGAATATAGACAAGATGCAAGTGGGCTATCTATGTATTAGAACAAGGCAAATTAAGCAGTTTTAAAGTAATATCACAAATTTTCACAATTCAGGTGTGCATGTGAGATTACAGAATAAATACAAGCTAATCGTCATAGCTCCATAGTCATATATACAAACAAGCATAAGTTAGCCTCTACAAAATACAGGATAGCCACACATCAAAATATTTCACAAGATTTGAGCTTTTTTTGGCTCAAATCACTATGGGCATCTTAATCTAGGATCAAATTAAAAAAGACTCAGAAAGAGTTTTATCACAAAAAGGAGACCTTAAGTCTTTCAAAAGCTTTTTGTAATTACATTGGTACAATTAACAAGGAGCAGAATCAACAAGGTCCACATATTCAAATGATTTCATTTTGCAACATTCACTGGTTTAGTAGAGAAGAATTTAATATTGACACAAAAGAAAGAAAAATCTCCAAAAAAAAAGTACCTAAGTTTGAAGTAGAAAGAGATGTATGCTCCTCCATTAGTTTTGAAGTGGACAAAGAGGAATCTACTACCTTAAACCATAGAGCTACATGAGGATATTGAAGCAAAAAGAGGAAATGATACAAATAAAAGCTTATTCATACCTTTTCGAAGCTGTTGGAAAAGTGAAAACCAGAAGCTAGATGAAGATATGAAGACACACCAAAGAACGAAGATGAAAAGAAAAGTCTTCAAAAAGGAAGACATGCTTATAGATCTGAACTGGAACATTGAAAGGCATGAATAGTATAGAACATAGGAGTGTACATATTTTCAATAGGGATAGTAGGCCAGGTTGATGGGTTTCATTTGGGCTAGCTTTTATTATTTTACTTTGATACATTTTGACAATTTTGTTTTGCTTGAAATAAAATGATCCTTGAGCTCAAAAATTTAGTTTTAAAAAATATTTTGAAGAATAAATCTTTTGATTTTTTTTGTGCTTAGGGGGTAAGGGTATAACACCTTGAAAATTTCTAAGCTAAGATTTGAACCATTCTTCTTATGCATACAGGATCATACCAAGTGGTACTAACTTTGCATATAGGTGTTAAGGCCAAATATATAGGGGAATAATAGATTTGAATGAATTAAGGCCATAAGAATTCCTTAGCACAAAGTTAAGTCGAAACCTTCCTTACTGATTGCGTCTTGATATGAGATTCTATGAAGTTAGGCGATCAAATAAATTCTAAGTATTGAATATATGTTAAGGTTCTTTTCTAAGTATTTAAAGTGTATTAAATGTGGTTTAAGGTCATAAAAGACGTCCAAAGTCAAGCTAAGTTCAAAAATGTTTCTATCAGCTAAGTTTAGATTTGAGTTCATATAAGGGTTAACTTCAAATAGTCATATCTCTCAGCACATAATATGTTAGGTGACCTACTACCTATCAATTAAAGATCTTTGAGTTCTCTTTCCAACTACACTAATTTTCCTTTATTTAGAGTTTGGAGTGAAAAACTATGACCATTTTACTGAAGCATATTTGAGTTGCTTAATTCAATGAACTGAGTGTCAATTCGACGACTTACTGAATGGTTCTAAAAACCCTCAAAAACTATAATTTTAGGTGATCTAAAGGTCTCATTCAGCGATTTGCCTAATGATTCTGCAATGGGATCTTTATGTAATAACTCATCTTAAGATAAGAAGTCCCATATTGACCAAATATAGGAGAGATGCTTGGAATATAAGTCAACAAGCCTTACATACTAGTGATGTGTTTTAAAGTTGTGTGAGTCAAGGCCCAAAGTGGACGATATCACTAGTAAGCTAGCTATTATAGATGGTATCAAAGTCATTCCTATGTCAATCTTATTGATATGTGCCAGAGTTCAACTAAGTTTAGGTGAATCTTGGTGAGACGAGACAAACCTTAGTGTTGAGTCTAAAAAACTCTCATGCGATAGGGCAAACCTCAGTGAGGACACTGAGTCTATGAAGGGGTGCGTGTAACAACCCATCTTAAGATGAGAAGTCACACATCGATAAAACATAGGAGAGATGTTGAGGATATAAATAAACATGCCTTACTTACTAGTGACATATTAAATTTGTGCAGGCCAAGACCCAAAGTGAACAATATCTTAGCGGGTTGTGCAGGCCAAGACCCAAAGTGAATAATATCTTAGCGGGTTGGCCTATTATACTTTAGACCATTGATTTGATTGACGAAACTCATTAAAAGTTTTTTTTTTCAGTTTGGATGATTTTATTATGTTCCCAGAAGGAAAATATGTCTTACCTAATAGTGACGCATATTAAATCTATGTAGGCCAAGATCCAAAGTGGACAATATCACTAGTCGATTGGGCTATTACACTTTAAACCGTCGATTTGACTAATGGAACTCATCAAAAGGTCTTTTTTCAATTTGAATGATTTTGTTATGTTCCTAGAAGGATAATTTTGACCTTTTACCATTAATTAGCTTTTCCAAGACTATCTTATAGCCTGATAAGCTCCTCATTAATGTATAAACCTCAGATACATCAAGTTCTCATATTCTAAATGCTCCCAACGAAGAAGCAAGGGTTCTTAATATTCAAGCTTTCAGCTAATGTGTTCAGTGAGTGCTAAGGCTAACCAAAGCATGAATTAAGTTATTCCATGTGACGCCCTAGATAGTAAGGTAAGACACGAGTCATTCCTTATATGTATAAAGGATCAACTTGATGAATTGTAATATGATGGGATTAACTATGAGGTATTCAAAGTGTATTAAATTAGACTTAGGGTCATAAGAGGTCTCTTACATCGAACCAAGTTCAAAGGATTCCAATCGGCAAAGTTAGGGTATAAGTTTATATAAGGGTCAATCTCAAATGGACATATCGCTTAGAATATAAAAGATTAAGTGACCCACTACCTATAAAATTAAAGGACCTTGAATTATCATTCAAACACATCTATTTTTTTCTTATTCGAAGTTCAAAGTAAAAAGTTATGATCATTTTACTAAAACATATTTGGGTTGTGCAATTCGAGAGTTGAGTGCGAATTCGGTGACTCACCAAATGTTCTTCCCAAATGATCCCTAAAACTCTCAAAAACTGTCATCCTAGGTGATCTAAAGGTCCCACTTAGTGACTCACCAAATGTTTTGGATGCGACCTCCTACTTGCCATTTTGCCAATGGAACTCATTAAAATGTTTTGTTTTGGTAGTTTTGATGATATTTTTATATTTCCAAAAGGGTATTTGAGCCCTTTTTCCCTAAAGTCACCCTCCTAAGCCTTTTTGCGCACTAATAACCTTCCCCTTTCATTTATTTTCAATTTCTCTCTCAAGAAAGAAGAACCTAAGTCTACTATAGAAGAACAAGCTCCAATTTCTTCCAAGCTCTTCACCTAATTTAATGCTTCTTCAACTTTATCCTCTATGTTGCACAAAGTTATATGAGTTTTATTTCATGGGTTCCTTTCATCCATGTTTTTCAAATTTTCTTAATCAATTTCTACTAATTTAGGTTATGTAATCTCGTGGCTTTTCATGCTATGGCTCCAAATGCATAGATTATGAGATAATTGATACTTATTTACCTATTTTGATAGAAATTAATCTCAATTGTATGAAATTGTTGGTTTCCAAGTGTTCCTATATCAATCTATATTGGGTCTTTGAAATGTATATTGGGTTATTTGGATTTTGCTTTAAATTAATGAAATTCAGCGTGTATGAAAACTCTCATTGAAATAGATGATTTAAAGATGGTTTGGCTTGAACCCACCTAGTTTATTCTATTTTCCATGGAAATAGGAATTGCATGTCCAAGGCTCCAATCACATGTTTATGAAATTGATTATGTTTATGGTAGTCCTTTGAATAATAAGTTAATCTTGGTGAAAGGTTTTCACACCCCATATGATGGATTCTTTATGTGAAAGGACAATACGCACATACTTGAATCACTTAAGATTTCGAACGAGCTACTCTATATGCATGAAGTCTTGACAAGTTTTGAACTATGCTTATTATTGAACTTATGAATGCAGGACTAGTATATATTCATGATATTTATTTTGTGGGACTTGACTTAGCACTGGATGAGGCTTTATATGGGGGATTATCCCCAAGGGTCTTTATAAAAAGCCCTTTGTCTCATAATTACATGCCACCATAGGATTATGTTTCACCTAGTGGATCCACATATCACTTATATTCTTGGCACCAACCTAGTGGGGCAAAGTTCTACATTGGCAAGTAGACTCCCCCTTCTCTAGTGTGGAGGCAACATTAGCATTCAATATAGTAGCATGTATGGTCTAGTGTCATTTATAATCTCCTCCGATATGATTATGTATATCATGTATTATTATATTTATGTCATTTAAAAGAATATTTTAAATGTTGCATTAAGCATTTATCATCTTGAGTTCTGATTCCTTCTTATGATTATAGATATTACTTGTATACTATTATGATTTCTTGTTGCATTGCATTCCATATACTTAGTAGATTCCATAGTAATAACACATAATTTACCTACATCATATCACCATGTAAGGTGTAGTGATTATTCTCCTCTTACTCATTCTTAGCTTGTGAATTGAAGACTTTTCTGACTCCTCTAGTTCGAGGACAATAGCCTTCTATCTATTTTTCTATTTTTAAGACTATGACATTTTGTTCCATTTTATATACATTTGAGGGTGAGTTTAGGACATGTCTAAGCCCCCGTCCTATCTATGACTTAGAGGTATTGTTAGATATAAGGATATATACAATGTTGTAACTCTATTTTCTATGTTTATGTGGACTGTCCCTAAGACCCTATCCCTTAGTTTTCATTTATTTTATTGTCTTTACGAATAATATGCTTAGCGCATGATATGAGGCTTGTTTAAGGTTCCTTCAGATTTCTTATTTGTCATATCACATCTAAGTCCTATGCTTGGGTTGTGACAAACTTGTATTAGAGGAGTATATTGTAGAATGGTCCTAAAAAATCCAACATAACACATCGAATGGAGTCTTGTTCATGGTTGTAAAACATGCGACAACTATGAATAGGAGGCTATAAGGCATCTAGGAAATGACTCCCTTCTTTCATATTCTATGTCATACCTTAGAACTTATCCTAAAATTTCTTACTTCTAATAACTTTGTTTTTAATATCTAGATCTTACTTCCAAGAAGATTACCTCCATAAAGGGCTCCCATCCCCAATGAGGATAATGTTCCTCCGGCCCTACAAGCTCCTCACGAAGAAGGGGTCACTCATGCTGAATATCATAATGTTATCACCATGTTGGCATAAGTCATGGCTAAGCAAGTCCACCAAGGAGCCCAAACTCCTTATGATCCCACTCTATCCTCAAGGGTGATGGATTTCACTAAGATAAATCCTCTAGAGTTTTATGATTCAAAAGTGGAGGAAAACCCTCAAGAATTTATTTATGAACTGTACAAAGTCTTGTACATTATGGGGGTGACTTTGGACGAGAAAGTGGAATTGGTGGCCTACCAACTCAAGGCTTGCTTCGATGGTTGATAGGCTGAAAGGCTTGATCTTGATGGATTGATAAGTGTCCATATGAGACTCATTGATTAGATTGATTATTTTATAAGCATTAAGTCTTAGGAAGAGTATTGAGTACCGAATTGAGTAAGCGTAAGACCAACTCAAACTCAATAACTATGCTACCAACATTGAATGATTGATAGGTGCCATACATCTGAAGTCCTTAAAGAGGCTTGATTGATTGTAAGCATCCCTTATCCTAGAAAGGTATTGGATAGGTGGGCTATGATATTGATTTATTGTATCATCACCAGCTTATAAGTAATGGTTTTTGGTTAGAGAAACTCCCAAAAAGGTCTTGATAGTATCCGATTGGATTAGATTGTCTATGATTGGTCTTTTTCAAGTCTTTATTCTTTCTTTAGACTTATGATAATTCTAACTGAGTATTTTGAGATGATTGTATTCTACCTTATACATGTTTCATTCTGCCATGTTACATACTCATATATTCCACGTATTAACATCCATTTAGGTCTGCATCGTTAAATATATAAAGAAAGTTACTAGAAAACATCATCAGCGCTCCATTGAAGATCTTCTCCAGTGAATGGTGAGTCCTCCCTGATTCTGTAGGATGCATATTATTTACTTCATCTAGATTTTAAGTGTAGACTTTAAATTTGTGTTTTTTGATTTGAGGTAGCCATGGACCTATCATAAGTACCATTGAATAATTTGATAGAGGCTTCATAGAGTAGACCAGAGTCAATTGGTTTGATTTGGATATTGTTCAAGGCTAATTCCTTTCATACTATTCTTATTGATTCGACTACCTATATTGAGATTGTCCGCCTTTTATTACTTTCAGTCTCCCGCTAATATGTTAAATTATGATTGGATGAATATGATGAGGCCAAGTGGTTTGCTTGAAGACTAGCAATAGTCTCTAAGTGTTGGCCACATCTAGGATAACCTCCCAAGGCATGACAAACTTGGTATCGAAGCACTTAGTTCAAGAGTCCTAGAGAGTCTATGAAGTCATGTCTAGTAGAGTTTTATTTATGGGTGTGTTGTACACCACACTAAAATACAAATACTGTGACTACTTTAGCCTCAATATGTTCCTATAGTGAGGATAGGGGAATCCCAGGTAGTAAGGAATCCAAATAGAATCCAAGGCTCTAACCAAGTATGTTTAGTAGTCATAAGCTCATTAATCTAACCCAAATTGGTACATGCTATTCTATTTTTCCATATTGAAAGAGCTATCAATCACTATGATCTCTTTTCTAGAAAATAAATTATGTAAAGTCTACCATTTTTGATCCCATACTTTTCTATAGAAGGCGATAGGGCATTAGGAAAGGTTACACTTTTTTCATATTTTGATTCGTGTTATAGATTTCAACTCTATAAAAACTCTATTTTAACTCTCACATTATGCATTGTTGATCATGTCTCCTAAGCGTACCACCACCAAAAGAGATGCGTCAACTTTTAACACTGAGAATCCCCCACTGGACTGCTTACTTAGATGAAGACGAGAGGCTGAGGTCGACCTGCTAGAGCCATACAGGTTCCACAGGCACCTACTGCTTCACTTGCTCTCACTACAAATGGTAAATTCTGTGGAGCTATCACTTTGCTTACTCAACTGGTAACTGCTCATAGTGGGAATTGGAGCCATAGGCTTCTAGTTCCATTTCCCAAGTAATGCACTAGATTATACATTTGAGAGATTATTTGACAGTATGGAGTCCCCTTATCCATCCTTTTTTTTATAGACGATCATAGTTTAATGTGTCAATTCAAAATTCTTTCTAGAGAGGGCTTAGTATAAAGGTGAACCTTATCACAACCTTTCATCCTCAGATAGATAGACAGATAGGTATACATCAGAGTCTTGAGGACATGTTGAGGGAATGCATTATAAACTTCAAAGGTAATTGGAACAACCATTTTTGCTTTTTGAGTTTTCTTACTGTAATAATTTTCATGCTAGCATATAGATGACTCCATATGAGGCTCTATGAAAGGAGACATAGGTTGTCTATTAGTTAGTTTGAAGTTAGCAAAGTTGGGTTAATAGGTCCTAACTTACTTATCGGATTACGAAGAAAGTAAAGGTCATTCAAGGAAGGTTGAGAACTGCTCAAAGCCATTACAAGTCATACACAAATGTTAAGAGAAAATACTTGAAGTTTAAAGTGAATGATTGGGTGTATTTACAGGTTTTTCTATGAAAGATATTATGAGATTCTAAAAGAAGAACAAACTTAGTCCTCCAATATATTTGCCCTTATCAGATTATAAGTAGGATTGGTGATGTTGAATATGAGATAGTTGTTATCCATCTGGTATTTCATATCTTCATGCTTAAGAATTGCTCGGGAGATCTTTGCTTAATTATTCTTGTTGAGATTGTTGGAGTTAAGAGCTTATCCTAGAAGGAGATTACAGTCCAAATCTTTGATTTCTAAGTCCATCAATTAAGGATCAAGGAGATAGCTTCAGTTAAAGTGTTGCAGAAAAAGTTTCCTGGAAAGCTGAAAAAGATATGAAGACTAAGTACTCACACTTATTTGTTCCCTCGAATGATGATCGTGAAGATTATTTCTACTCTTATCTTTTAATTGATATTTATGTTAATTTGACTAAATTTATCTATTGAGTTCTTATATAACATTTGTGCTTGAATAAGATTGTATATCAATATCATTCAAGGATGAATGATCCTAAGGGATTGATACTAAAATATCTCCCTAAGTAAAGAAGTCAGAAATCGAGTTTAAAAGAATGTTAGAAATTCAACTTTCAAGCACTATGTACCCTTTATAAGGCCCCACATGGGTCATGTGAAGTTTTAATGGTCATGTAGAGACTAATGGGGCAACCTTGGAAAAGAGATGGTGGTCCATGATAGGACCATGACCCATAGTGGACACCATGAGTCGTGGTGGATCGCGTGGGAGCCCGACTATTCAAGCAATGAAAATTTCCATGAACCATTGGGACCTTTATAGCCCGTGGTCCTATCGGTGGTAAATCTCCTTAGTTTTTTCATACCCTTGCTAGCATCTCCTCCCATGAACCTGTATAGGGTTGTATTGCCCTATACAGTCTATATAGGGTCCCATATAGAGGAGTTTGTCAGTTTTTAATGTAGGAGCATTTTAGTCTTTTCTCACCCTTTCTAGACTAAAATCATGTCATTTTGAAATAAAAATTTGTCTTATATCAATGCTTAACATCAATTCCACTCAAAAGGTACGCAAATTCTTTAAGAAAGAATATTAAGGAGAAGAAGAGATGTTAGGGTTTGAGAAAGATCTTCCAAATTCTTTGAGAGATTTTCATGCTATAGGTATATAAGGTTTCCATTGTTTTAGTCCCTAAACACTTGCTTATTTCACTCAATATAAATCTTGAGTTTAGTTTAATGCCCTCTTGACGTTTTGAGGCACGAATTCTTAAATCTTATGTATATTATGCCTCATATTGAAGTATTATTGTTTTGTTGACTTCTACATTGTGGAGTTGGTTAGAAAGGCCATGAATTTAGTTTTACATTTATACGAACTTCCAAAATTCATGAAGTTACCTAGTTCCTTGCTTTCAAATTGAAATAGAAACGTATTTTAAATTACATCTTGAACATGAAGTGAGTAAGAAGAAGAGAAATTATTTTTCTGGTGTAGAAATGAGTAGATCTACCACCTATTTTAAGATTTAGCTAAGAAGAACTACTTATATTTTTGCATGTATAAGGTTGAGATTGAAAACTTTAATGACATATAATAAGATGAGAAATATTAAAGTGAACTGAATTTCGGAGAAACTAAGTGAGAAGACTGAGTAAATTCACATAATTGATCATAATAAATAATGTCTTTGAAAGTAGTATTGAGCATTGATATGGATAAGAGTGATAACAACTTGAACTCATAAAGTACATAAACAACATAGGATAGGATTGTACCAACTTTGTGTGACTTTTCACTTGACTCTAAAAAGGACTACAGAATGGATCCATAAGTTAAGTTCGCCTTTACCCTACCAAGGTATTGGATGGCTCTGACAATATGGGAAAAATATTATATCATGATGAAGATCATAATATTGGTTGTTGATTATAGATACTCCCAAAGTTTTAAGTATTATCTTTATTTTTATACTCTGAGATGCATTCTTTATGAGTGTTAAAGATTATATTTTTCTTGCATAGTATGTTTTTATTACTAAGCTGGACAAGAATTAAATTTTAAAGTTGAGTATTTTTGTCATAAATCTTTTCAGCCATTTTAGATGCTCGTACATTCCATATACAAGTGTCATTTTTACTTGCATCATTTTATGATGCAAGCATAGGTGATAGAGATCCTCAGCAAATGACTTCAATTCATTTGTTTTCTTTAGTTTGGGATAGTTATGGCCTGTCACGATACTTATCACAGAAATAGTACTGTAGAAGCTTTATAGATTATATTGGTATCATTAACTTCTTGGCTTGGAGTTAAGATTCTACACTATTACATGTTTGGCATTGATTTTCCTGAAAGATTGAGTTCGAGAATTATTAATCTCATTCTAGCTTATATGATATTTGAATCTTCCATTGAGTAAGTAAACATGCCATGTAATTTTCTTCGAACAAGAAATGATTTTAGAGTGCCAACCTTGAGCTCGGAGTATAAAACAGTTGAAGCTAACAACTAACTATCTCAAATATGCTCCAAACAAGAGGAGACTTATCCAACGTATAACAACTATTGACAAGACCTAAATAAAGATAGCTACTCATGTATATAAACTTTACACACATACCTATGGCATTAATGGTTTCTCCTAAAAGTGACTTCAATTACCCAATTTCAATTAAAATTACCCATTTAAAATAACATTTCAATTAAACCTCACTCAAAACCCATAAAATTAAAATTAAAATCAGATTACATCAAAAAGCTTCATATAAGCTCCGCAGCCAAATTAGTGACCAAATCCACCATCACTAATCCATCAAAATTCACCAAACAGACCAACAAAAGTTAACAAAGAGAGATCGACAGTCCCCACTCGTCTGGTTCACACCACAAAATATGTCTCTTGTAACCATATCTCATTTGAATAGGTATAGAAAATAGGTATATTTGTTTGGTTAAGTTATTTAAATGGGAGGATTTTGGTCATTAGAATGGTGGGTTATAAATTGAGCAATTTCACCCGATATTTATCAAATTAAGGATACGACTAATAAGTTTGTAGAACACGAGGGTATCAATGATAGCATAATACAATAAAGGGTAAAACCAGGGGCAAATTTAGACCTATTTTTTGGTCACGAGAACCTATGGTTATTCGACTAAATTTGGTATATTACTTGTATAATTCTTAAAGAGTATATTAAAAAATACTAGCTAAAGGAACTTATGCTCAAAATGACAAGTTGATTCACTTGTTTATGGACTATTTGTTAACATAAAGGTTGGAGGTACAATCCCAACAAACAACATCATTTTATTCATTTTTTAAAAATCAAGTAATGATGCACTCATTCCCAACTGTTATACCAAAATATGGCTTTGTTTTAAAAGAAAAATAATTTAAAAATCGATTTAAACTCAATTAATTTGAGGAAACCGATTCTCCAAATTCAAAGGTAGAAAAATAGAGTCGCCACCTAATTTTGCGGATAATTAGGAAACCATTAAGTGTTTTAAAAGATC
>JAOTQJ010028045.1:0-16229 GCA_025642045.1 Solanum sejunctum | reverse complement strand
CCCTACATGACACAAGTTTAACACCAATACCATAATAAGGATACACTCACTCACTCCTCATCTACCCTCATCCTCAACCTACTACCTCAACCTCACAATCTGAACCTGGAGGAACTTATTACTTCTCCCTTTTTGCAAAACCTCAAGCTACTATCTCTCCATGCAAAATAAGCAAGATCATACCTTTGAAACTTGATACTTTACATCCTACCATAAATAATGGAATAACAAGCTGAAGGTCAGTTCATGCGTAAGATGATATTGTAATCAAGAACTCTCACTCTCTCTCATCAACCTTCACCTCTCTACTATCATCAACACTTCTATCAAGGCTGGAAAGTTGGATTACTCAAAGAGCTTGGAATGAAAGATCATTGGCACGATTTAATTGAGAAATCTTATCTAAGAACATTCATAGATTACAATCTCTCTCGTCTCTCAAGTCTTATTTTATGTTAACAGAACTATGCATAGTGTAAAACTCAAGTCACATCACATTCAACATGGGACTAAAAACTCTTGGACTCATGGGGGTAAGATTAAGATTGATAAATGAAGTCATTTCTTCTCATCCTCAAAACTCAGCATGATTTGGAAGCAACATGATGTTAATGGGACTAAGCCATAGGTACGAATAGTCATATAGAATAGAATGGAATGTTACCTCAATTGAGGTATACGGACTATATGAGGAGGAAAAGAATTGATATCTCATTTTAATCAGCCTATCACAATCCAAAAACTCAAGATCTACTTCGATTCCTCACGTCATCATCTCTCCCTAGCTCTCAAGATCCTTTCTCTAAATTTGCGAATCAATTTCCTCTACTAGGCTATAAGCATAAACCTCCGCAGGGTCAAGGAATCACTATAGAATATGTATCTTCAACCCTTCTGTTATTCTATAGTCACGTACATATAACTAGCCACTTAGACTCCTTTCAATGATATCACTCTTAGCTTTGTCATGTCTCTATGGAACTCTCTCTCTCTCTCCCTCTCCCTCTCTTTACTACTCTTAATAGCGAACATGATCACTTGCCTGCTAATGCTCAACCACAGTGCTCTCAAAAATTATTTGTATAAGACTTAGACTATTATGGAGAACTAGTCATCATCTATTCATACACCCCAATCACTTAGCTTCTTATGACGACAAAGATTACTTACATCAGCCTACTCCATATCAACAACTCAAGTATACTATTCGGATTCTCATAACAGTCATAACTTAGAGCCTCACCTATCTGTACACAATCATGGTTTCATATCCTAAACCTCTTAAGCCTCCTCTTTCCAAGCGCTTCCCCCTTAATTTACTATCTCCATATAAGGGGGTACTTCTACTCTACTCCTAGCACCATGCTCCTTGCCAGCTAACATCTTAATCATTGAACACACACTACAGCGAGACTCTTAGGTCAAATCTCCAACAAGGACGATTAGTATCATCATGCTATCTCCTTTTTAATATTACTCCTCAAAAATTCAAGCTTAGGGTCTAAAACTAACATATGCATCCATCGTATACCTCTCTAAAGCCGACTTGCAATTACTAGGTAAAAATTTAGGGATATAGGCATACTAAAATCTTATAACGAATACTCAATCAGCACATCCCCTCTTCACCCAATCACTATGCTTCCTCATCTGGCTAACCTCCTAACTATATGAATATCATAGGCACTAACATTAGAATCATAAGCCTAGTTTAGATCTATCACATTGAAAGCACTATGTTTCCCTATTCAAATACTATACTTCATCCTTAATGGTATGAAAACTATAACACATCAACATAGACTACCTTCTAGTTTGGGGAATGCTCTAACACATTCTGACACTAACTCTCTCTCTATATATATATATACCTCATCTCATCAAGGCAATTGTAGGATACTTTTGACTTTTTCATCACGCTTATGGCCAGGGAATCATCCCTTCACTAGTTACCTAATGGATACATATCTATAATGATAAGCCTTAATTAGTCATCACTTGTACTATCTCATCAAAAGAACACAGGGATAACTCAATACCAATGAAGAAAATCATGCATAATAAGAGAGAATAAATAAAGAAAAATTTTCTAACAGTCTCCGTATCCTCTCAAAGATAAGTACAGACGTCTCTGTACCGATCCTTGAGACTCTACTAAGACTCAGCTTGTATGCAAATGATGCTTAGTAACTTTACAATTACATCTTTCATAACCTTTGGACCTACGTGGATCTACTATCCTAGCCCACAAGGCTCCTATGGTGGCATAGTTAGGGACATTGAGATTTAACTTAAAGGGTTCCTGTCACAACTGATGGAATGAGTCCCAATCTTTAGTCCTCTCAGTACTAAGCCATCCCACAGAATATTTGAAACATGATCTTAGAATCATAAGTAGCAATTGTTGGAGTAGCTCAAACTTAGGAATCTTTTTTAAACATCTTTATGACAATTAACATCATGTTCATATCTTTAATAAACTTTATTTTGAAGCTCTTCATTAATGCCCTACTCATAATCATAAATCATAGAAAACTTTCATGAAAACAAGGTGGACTTAACTTTTAGCATGGAAAAATCATAAAACACATGAGTCATATGACTACATTCGTTTATGCCAAATATAGGAGCCATATTAGAAGAACTCCATGGGATAGAAATGATTCACTATGCTGATATAAATTCTAATACTTCATGGTGAGCGATAGGTGATTTCAATGTTATTATTTCTACTAATGAAAAGTTGGTGGGATTCCCTAAAATATGAAAAAGAGTTTGGAATTCATTAGTGTGATTAAAACTTGTGGTCTCTTGGATCTTGGCTTTTCTGGGCAGAAAAACACTTTTTCCAACTAGAGAGGTATCAATTTTAGAATTTGGAAGTGGTTGGATAGAGCCATGGCTAATGATAAATGGCTAGATGATATACCTCACATCAATATTACTTATCTTTCCTTTGTCGGATCTGATCATTGTCCTATGTTCATGGAGATGTGTACAAGGCCTGATATCTTCATCAGATATTTAAAATTTCTTAACTATTGGATTGACCTTCCCTCTTTTCTACACACTATTAAGGACTGTTGGGAAGGAATATGAATGGAAATCCTGTGTGGATATTTCACCAAAAAACTGAAAAGACTCTCTTCAACTCTTGGTAATTGGTCTAAAGATTAGTTTGGAGATATTTATTCTAAGGTTAAGGACTATGAGGAAAAAAGTTAAGCTTGTAGAAAAGGACCTTATCAGTAATAATGCTGAAGATAAAAGATCTCATCTTCGTAGTCTTAATATTGAATACATCAGGTTTTTGAAGATGGAGGAATCAATTCTTAGATAAAAAGCTCAGCTTTATCAGTTCACAGAAGGGGATATGAAATCTAGATATTTTCACACACTGATAAGAGGAAGAAGAAGGAAGTTGTTCATCCATAGACTTCAGAATAAAGAAGTTTCTTGGATCCAGGGTGATGATGAAATTGCTAAGGCTGCTTATGAACATTTCCAACATATATTCATAGGAAAGGAAAAACTAATCAATGAAGAAGTTCTTGCATTCTCGGAATGGTTACCCAAGATCAAAACCTTTCATTGGAAACCTTTACCTAACATGGAGAAACTTAAATAGGTTGTTTTCTTTATGGAACCAAATTTTGTTGATGGCCCTGATAGGATGAATTGTACATTTTTTCAAGCCTACATAAATATCATCAACAAAAACCTTTTGAAGGTGGTTAACTCATTCTTTTATGGTCAAAGTATGCCAAGGAATTTCTTCCATGCTTGCCTTGTTCTCATACCTAAAACTACCCATCCTAATAAATTTTCTGAATTCAGGCCTATAAGTTTCAACAACTTCACCAACAAAATTATATTTAAGCTACTATGCTTGAGATTAGCTCCTATTTTGCCAAAGCTGATCTCTCCTTATTAATCTGAATTTGTTAAAGGAGAATTATTTCAAAAAATATTATGCTTGCTCAAAGGATTATTTGTCAGATTAAAAGACTAGGCATTGGAGGCAATGTTGTGATTAAGCTTGACATAGCCAAAGCATATGATAGAGTGTCTTGGTCATATATTTGCTTAGTCATGAGAAAGATAGGGTTTGGTGAAATCTTCATCAATATGGCATAGAGGAACATAGATAATAATTTACATGGATTTTTCACTTTACAAGGTGTTTGAAGTAAGGTGACCCCCTTTCTCCTGCATCATTTATTGTTGGAACTGAAGGCTTCTTAATAGGCTTTATAATGTTCCTAAGTATCACGGGTTCTATATGGTAAAAAGGGGACGTTATATAAACCACCTCAGCTTTGCTAATGATATCATACTTTAAACCTCTAGTAGAAGCAACTCCCTCAAGTTAGTGATAAGGACTTTAACTATCAATTAACATGTCTCTGGACGACTAGTTAACAAAGATAATAGTCATTTCCTGGTTCCTTCTAGTGCATTCAAAAACATTTCTAATAGCGTTAAAAGAATAACTGATTCTTCATCACCTAATTGGGATGTCCCTTATATATTAGCAAGCAAAGGATTATGTATTTCTATGGAATGATCTCAAAGGTGGTAACTAGAATAGCTAGTTGGCAAGCAAGAATTTTGAGTTATGGAGGCAAGGCTACTCTTATTAAACATGTTCTTTAGTCCCTCCCCAGTCACTTGCTTTCAACTATTTACCCTCTCTCTAGAGTCCTTACAAAGTATTATTGTTGATTTCTTCTGGGATTGGAACAATGAGAAAAGAAAGCATTGAAGAAGTCCAGCCATTTTTCAACCATTGCTGCACAACCCATTTGAATAACTGTTTAAATGAAGGCAGTGCAAATTTCTTTAAAGTTGGCCACCAACTTTTGGCCAACTTTTGACAATTAAACCCGCAAATTTCCCCTATAAAAGGAGCTGTTGAGTTCCTCCAAAATACACCAAAAAAACACCAAGAAAGAGTGTTAGAATAGTGTGAGTTTGATAGTTATTTTTGTAATCTATTCTTATGAGTAATAGAAGAAATTTTTCTCTCAAATTTATGTTTAGCAACTCTAATTGTTCCCTTTAGCTTCAACAGGTGGTATCAAAGCCAAGTCAGAAGCGTTGGTCGAGTTTTCAAATGACGGGTCAAATTTGGATTTTTTGAGTTTTGTTCGAAATCTAATTCTAACTGCATCATTGGATTCGTCTCGTCGAATAAAATCCAACTCACCAAACAGAGGCCTAATCGGAGTTCAAACGAGCCCAGAAATAGCAGTCAAAGTTTGGTCACCTCTGCTAGGGTTCTGCCGGAGAAGACGACACTGTTCATCGGAGTTCTACCGGAGAAGACAACCGAAAATACTGTTTATAGACGAAATCTGCAATAGTTTCAAAAATTTAAAATTGACCCTATAATTTTTTTAAAATTTTAGTTTGGTCTCTCAACTTTTAATAAATATCAAATTGGACCCTAATCTTTCTAAAATTATAGTTTGACCCCTAATCTTTCTGAAATTATAATTTTGTCCCTAAAGATTTAAAAATTATTATTCTATCCCAATAGTGGAATTTTGGCCCCGAAGCGTTAATTCCACATTTTTTGACCATTTCGAACGTAACGGTAAGCTCCATTTTTCAAGATCCAACTCGTTTTGGTGAATTAAGCTATTGCAAGGTGATAATTACCACAGAAGAGTCAACATCATCTTTCGGAGCCATGATTAAGCTCACTGCTATCAACTACACGTTGTGGAGACATCAGATGGAAGATCTCCTAAGCTGTAAAGATTTATTCGACCCTATCAAATTGAAAGGTGAAAATCCTGATCGCTCCAAGGAGTCAAAATGGAATAAATCAAACCAAAAAACTATAGCTCAAATCCGTTAATAGATTGATCATAGTGTCTTCCACCATGTTTCACAAGAGACAGACGCATATGCCCTCTGGAAGAAGTTGGAGGACATGTACCAGGCCAAGATTGCTCAAAATAAAGCCCTACTGATGAGGCATTTAGTCAACATGAAGCTTAAAAATGGAACTTCAGTTGCCGAGCATACCAGAGAGTTCCAAAGCTTGGCCAACCAATTGTCGTCTATAGAGATGCCACTTGGCGATGATGTTCAGGCGCTGGTACTACTCAGTTCCCTTCCCGATAGTTTGGAAATGTTGGTCATATCACTCAGCAACTCAGCCTCAAATGGAAAACTTACCATGTCAATGGTTAAGGATGCTCTATTTAGTGAAGAGGCAAGGAAAAAGGACATGGGCACAGATTAGACCCATGCCCTTGTCACGGAGAACAGGGGGGGCAACTAAAGAGTAGAAAAGACAAATGGAGAGGCTGAAGCAAGAGTAGAGGCAGATCCACTGATGGCAGAAAACCAACATATAAGTGCAATCATTGTGGAATTAAAGGATATATGAAGAAAAACTACTACAAATGGAAAGAGGAGCAGGTCCAGAGCAGTTCTCAGTGAAGAACAAGGGTAGAGAAACATTAGTTACTATTATTGGAGATGTATCTTATTGTTCATCCCATGATGTGACATGCCTTCATGTCTCAAGAGAAGATACAGAATGGGTGGTAGATACTGCAACATCCTACCACGTTACTCCACATAAGGAATACTTCACAACGTACAAAGTTGAAGACTTTAGAGCTGTAAAGATGGGGAATTCTAGTTCCTCTAGGATTAAAGGAATTGGTGATGTACAGATAAAGATAAGTTTCGGGAGTACGATCTCATTGAAGGATGTCCTCCATGTTCCAGATATTTGGCTGAATCTTCTTTCAGGTATAGCTCTTGACAAACAAGGCTATGATAGTCATTTCAGTAAAGGAATATGGAAGTTGTCAAGAGGATCTATGATAGTCGCTCGAGGACATATTTGTGGCATGTTATACAAGACTCATGTGAAGATAATCACAGATAGCCTTAATGTAGTAGAAAAGAAGGCTGCTTAAAATTTATGGCGCCAGAGACTCGACCACATGAGTGAGAAAGGGTTATCTACCCTGATAAAGAAGGAGCTTATCAATGTAGACAAGGATGCTGCAATATATCCTTGCAATCATTGTCTATATGGTAAGAAGCATAGAGTCTCGTTTAATTCCTCTTCAATGAGAAGATCAGAGTTACACAGTCTGGTACACTTTGATGTTTGTGGTCCCTTGGAGGTTGAATCACTTGGCAGCAACCGATATTTTCTAACATTCATTGATGATGCTTCTCGAAAGTGCGGGTGTATTTCTTGCAGATGAAGGACCAGGTGTTTGATTATTTCAAACTATTCCATGTCATGGTAGAACGTGAGATAGGAAAAAATTTGAAGTGTCTTCAATCAGATAATGGAGTAAATACTCTTCCAAGCAATTCGATACCTATTGTGGATCATATGGCATCTGACATGAAAAGATGATCCCACACGCCCCTCAACACAATGGTGTAGCTTAAAGAATGAACCGAACAATCATGAAACATGTTTAGAGCATACTTAGTATGGCTAAGCTACTAAAGTCATTCTGGGGAGAAGCAGTCAGAGCCGCCTGTTACTTGATCAACCGATCTCCATCAGTACCATTGGATTTTGAAGTTCTAGATAAACTTTGGTTTGGAAAGGATCCATCATACTCTCACTTGAGAGTATTTGAATGTTTGGCATACACATATGTATTCAAGGAGCTCAGACAGAAGCTAGATGCAAGGACCACTCTATGCATTTTCATAGGCTATGGAGATGAAGAAATTGGATACAGGTAGGATCCAAAGGAGAAAAAGTTAATCAGAAGGAGGGACGTGGTTTTCCATGAAAGTCAGATAATTGATGACATTGAAAAACTCAGTGTCTCAGAAAACAAATGTTGCAGATTAGATACCAAAAGCAGCAACAGAACCATTCATGAGAAATGGTGATGTTGTACCAGAAGATATGCTAGAAGTAGAAGACAATGAGAAAATGACGGTGCTGAGCAGGGGGAGCTACAACCCCTCTGGCAGACATTTTAGGACCATCACAAGGCCAAGATGATGGTGGATCTCCTCAGATTGTTTCAGAAGTCCATAGATCTAAACAAGGTTAGATTCCATCTAGAAGATATCCAGAATCAGAGAACCTTCTACTTACTGAAGATGGAGACCCAGAGAGTTTCCATGAAATAGTATCTCATAAGGATAAAGAAAGGTGATTTCTCGCAATGCAAAATGAAATGGAGTCTCTGCAAAAAAATCAGACTTATGAGATCGTAGAACTTCCACGAGGGAAGAAGAAATTGAAAACTAAATGGGCGTTCAAGCTAAAAATGGATAGCAGAAAAAGTGGTGAAATACAAAGCACGACTTGTAGTCAAAGGATTCCAACACAAGAAGGGGATCAACTTTGGCGAGCTATTTTCACCAGTAGTCAAGATGACTTCAATTAGAGTCATACTTGGAATGGTCGCAAGTATGAACTTGAAGATTGAATAGATAGATGTAAAGATAGCTTTTCTTCATGGAGACTTAGAAGAAGAAATCTACATGGAACAGTCGGAAGATTTTAAGGTTTCGGGAGATAACCTCGTATGCAAGCTGAAGAAAAGCTTGTACATTCTGAAGCAGACACCTAGGCAGTAGTACAAGAAATTTGACTTATGCATGGCGAGTCAAGGGTATAAGAAAACTTTAGCAGATGAATGTGTCTAGATTTAGAAGTATTATGATGAAAATTTTATTGCTCTTCTACTATATGTAGACAATATTCTGGTCATGGGGTAAGATGCAACAAAGATCAACCACCTGAAAAAGGAACTCTCTAAGTATTTTGACATGAAAGACTTAGGACCGGCTCAACAAATATTGGGAATGCAGATCATCTGAGACAGGAACAATTGGAGGTTATAGCTACCTCAGGAAAAGTATATTGAACGGGTGCTTGCATTGTTCAACATGAACAATGTGAAACCAGTTAGCATTCCATTAGCCAACTATTTTAAGTTGAGCAAGAGATCGTGTCCCTCATCCAAGGAAGAGATTTGGGAGATGTCGTATCTACCATATTCTTCAGCAGTTGGAAGTCTGATGTATGTGATGGTGTGTACGAGGCCAGATATTATTTACACAGTAGAAAGGGTAAGTCATTTACTTTCCAACCCCAGGAAATAGCATTGGGAGGCAGTAAAGTGGATTCTCAGGTACCTTAATGGTACAATGAAATTATGTCTTTGCTACGGGAGAGTTGACCCAATCTTGGAGGGCCATACAGACGAAGATATGGCTGGAGACCTTGATAGTAGGAAATCTACTTCAGGATTCATTTACACTTTTGTAGGGGAAGCTTTTTTATGGAAATCAATACTATAAAAGTGTGTTGCTTTATCCATAACCGAAGCAGAATACATTGCTACCATGGAAGCTGGAAAAGAGATGTTGTCGTTAAAGCATTATCTCCAAGAATTTGGAATCAAGCAAAAAGAATATAAGGTACATTGTGACGGTTAGAGTGCTCTAGATATGAGCAAGAACTCCATATACCATTGTCGTATAAAAGATATTGATATTCAATATCATTGGATAAGCGAGGTGATGGATCGGCAACTATTGAGACTAGTGAAGATCTATACGAAAGAGAATCCAATTAATATGTTGACGAAAGTAGTGCTTGAGAGAAGTTAGAGCTATGCAAAGATATAGCTAGGATGCTTGTTCCGGATATGGCTGGAGGAGGAGAATTGAATAAGTCCAGCCATTTTTCAACCATTACTGCACAACCCATTTGAATAACTGTTCAAATGAAGGCTGTGCAAATTTCTTGAAAGTTGGCCACCAACTTTTGGTAAACTTTTGACAATTAAACCTGCAAATTTCTCAAATAAAATGAGCTGCTGAACTCCTTCAAATACAACAAAAAAACATCAAGAAAGAGTGTTAGAATAGTGTGAATTTGAGAGTTATTTTTGTAATCTATTATTGTAAGTAATAGAAGAAATTTTTCTCTCAAATTCGTGTTTACCAATGCTCAATTGTTCCTTTTGGCTTCAACAAGTATCACTGGGCATACTAGAAAAATCTTAGCTTTCCTTATGCAGAAGGTGGTATTAGAGTCAAAATACTTATAGATGTTTGTACTATTTTTCACTATAAGCAATGGTGGACCAAGAGCACTTTGTGGGGTGATTTCTCAAAGCCAATACTACTAGAGATCTAATCCTGTTACTAAGAAATGGGATACTAGAGAGTCCTTAGTGTGGAATCATTTGATGAAAATTAAGCATATGATTGAAACCTTCATCCTATGGAAGATCAAATCTGGTAATTTTTATTTTTTGTGGGATGACTGGTTGGGAATTGCCAATATCAGAAGTGAAAGCAGGAGTCTCAATAACACTAGAGTGACGGAGTTCCTTCGGGATGGATAATGGAATATTGACATGATCACTCAGATGGCTCCTCCCCAACTGGGGTTCCAATATCTTAGCATACTAGCTGCAATTTCAACAAATGAGTCTATATAGAACTTGAATATTAATGGTGAATTCAGTTGTTCATCTGTATGGAATGTTATTAGTGAAAAAAAGGACCAAATAAAGATTAATACTTACACTTGGCATAAGAATATCCCTTTCAAATGCTCATTTCTGGTGTGGAGAGGAAATTGCCTACCAATGAGAAACTTACCAGTTTTGGCTAGGATCCTATAGTGCTACTACTGCTATAGGTCTACCATTGATCATATTTTTATGGCTGGCCATTTTTCCAACAAAACTAGAAATACTTTGTTGGTTCATGTGAGATCTTCCACTATGATATCACCTGATTAAATGGTGGTATGAAGGTTATAATAATGACGCTCACAGGCTTCTACTACATGTTGTTTGCTAGAACATTTCAATCAACATATGTGCAAGCAAATATGGTGGTTAAAAATCCAATTTGGCAAGAGTTAAATATTTAGTGTTTAAGGATATCTCCAATGTCTTCAAAACTACATGCCCTCATATGAAGTGGCTAGCTGGTTGCACGGACGTGGTTCTCATGGCTGAGAAATGTATTCATGAGACTAAAGTCACCAAAGTTTGTTGGTTTAAGCCTCCGACCAGTTAGATTAAATTCAGATGGTAGTGCCTTTGCCAATTCAGGTAAATTAGGAGCAAGGGGTATTATCAAATATTTTAATGGTGATTGTCTATTTGCTAATTCTACTTCTATTAGGGAGGGTACTAATAATCAAGCTGCTTCTGCATTTGGCATTTTCTCGTGCCTCCAGCTTGGTTACAGAAAAGTGATCTTGGAGGTAGATTCTGCATTGTTGACAAAGTAGATTAGTCACTAGTTTTATCCTCCTTGGAGTATTTACCAATATCTTATCAAGCTTCACAATTATATCAATCAGTTACAAAACATCAGATGTACTCATATCCTTAGAGAAGTCAATTTTGTTGTTGATACATTGGCCAAACACAGACACAAGTTTACCAGTCCTCAGCTATATTTCAACAGTCAACAAGTTTCTAGTGAAGTCAAGGCTTATTACAAATTGGAAAAAACTAGGACCAGCCAACTTTAGAAGTAGTAAAATAAAAAAGATCAAACAGACTCCTTAGAAGTACCTTGGCGTTGGTTATGCTGCACAGGATATGTCTTGATGCTATTTTACTTATTTTTTAGGTTGTCTCTGGTTTGGTAGGGGACTTAGGATAAGGTTTTTAGTTTTTTCTTTACTTTTACTTTATTTTAAGGGGAGAGTCTTCCTTATTTATGCTTTCCTAGACTTAATGTAACGAGAGGAGTTCTCTTGTAGGTTTTTGTTTAATTTAGGTTTGCTTCTTTTTAGTATTGGGGTTAAGTTGGCTAACCTTTGTAGGTTGGCCAACTCTTGAACCACCATACTATTGGATGTAAAGTCTATACGCCCTCCTTGTACTTTGGTTTTTGTTTTTTATATTTACTAATTTTTGGGTACACGTTGTGTGCATTTACTCCATATAAATGAGTATATGGTTTATAAATATTTCTGGAGTACTGTTGAAAATAATGTTAAATGTTGATTTTGTTCAATTAGTTCAATAAAGGAAGAGATTTTGTCCGATAAAAATCCTCAAATGCCTTGGTATACTTTTTGACTTTTACTCGAATGTCTTATAGTATTTTCTGGGTTTGTCTCTCATAACTAAAGTTGTTCAATTATTTTTTAAAATATCTTTTGGTATGTTATACAATTTCAAATTATCAATTATTTTTAATGAAAAATATCTTCACATTTAAACTATACAACACAAAAGAGAAAGTTTGATTAAAGAATAAAAATATAATGTCCTTCAACTTTATAGGATCATTCAATGAATGGAATTCATTTAATTTTCTAATATTTTAGCTTAAAACTTTTTTTTATATAACATAATAGTGAGATAGTTACATATCAAAATCTTATATATACTTTTTTTTTCCTTCAAGGCTTCTAGCTAGCTCCAAACAATGCAAGCTAAAAGTAGTGGATTAATAGATTCCCAAGTGCATACATTCATAAATTTTCCCAACTCCATACATTCACAAAATTTTAAGCCATTATTATAATTCTAAAGAATAATATAAAATATGCTAAATTAAAAGTAATCCATAGTTTGTAAGAGAATTTTATTTTAAAGCTGTAGAGTATTATGAGAGAAAGAAATGATACAATTTAAAGACATGCAAGTTTGTCAATACAATAATATATCATTTTCAATACTCAAAAAGAAAGCCAAGATGTATACAAAGTGCATCTTTTCTTCACCTATTCACTATAAAGTTTGTAGATCATCATAAATCAAAAATAACATTAACGTATTCTAACTATTTAAACTATGAAATAATAATTATAAAGCATGGGATAGTAGTTTATGCAATATATATATCGGGTGAAAAAGGATAAACAAATAATAACAAAAAGCTAAAAATTAAATGAAAACCATAAAAGCTTTGCAAATTATATTAAATTTTATATCCCAAACAAAATCTATTCCGAAATAATGCACCTCTATTGATATCATGAGTTTAGCATGCACTAGTGTGTGTGTGTTCTTTCTATTATTGAAACCAATAAGATTGTAAGTTTGTATATCACAAATGATCATTTTAGTGTATAGAAGGGAGCGATCACTTTCTTTTTTCTCAGATTCTTTTGGAGCGATCACTTTCTTTTTTCTCAGATTCTTTTTCGTTCACCTATAAGTTATAAATCTTATAAAAGTCATTCAAAGAAAATGAATCAAATTGTAAAGCAAGTTTAATAGGTAATTGAAAGTTTTGAACCGAAAAAAAAGAAAATAGTTGCTAACCTCAGATAAATTACAACACAACACCTGCTTACAAGTAATGATGAATAACCCATTGACAATATAATTCACTTCAAAAAAAATTGTTAATCTATGTATAAATAGTACGAAGAATTTGGAAAACGAAGATCCCCTTGCTCCATTTTCCAAGAGAACCTTAATTTGTGTGTTTCATCTCTTGATCATGATCTCATCCATTTTCATGGAATAAATTATATTCTACTATCAAATATTTGATTCTTGTGTGTATTGTAAACTAATAATTGGATGAAAAATAAATTGAATGCTATATTATATGATTTAAGTGAAGCAACATAATTATTAGAAAGTGGAGTACTAAATGAATATAAAAGTAAAATTGTTGGTAAACTAAAATGACAAGCAAAGAACAAATTTGATTCCTATGAATTGCTATTTATTTTATTTTGTATTGATGATAATTTATAACGTCAGAAGTAAAGAATATAAAAAGTTGTTGATTAGTAACAATAGAAATAATTAGAAAATTACTAAGAGAATTTATAAGGTTAAAATATTAACTTGAAGTAACTCATAAAATGGAGATTGAACCATTTTCCTTTCCATCCATTATTGTGTACCCACGTTTCTTTTACCTTTTCGCTTTTTTTTAAAACTAAATGGTATTAAATTTTTATTTGCTTATTTAAATTTTCATTTTGAATATTTAATTAATTAATTATTTATTTTAGTGTAGAGGCAAAATGATAATTTAATTTTACAATTTAACGCTTTTCACTTTTAATAATACTAGTTTTTTGGCACGTGCGATATAATTTTGTAAAATTAATATCAACATTATGAAAGAATATTTTACGTATACGCACACTCTTATCAAAAAGTGACATGATTAGTCCTTACTGAAAATTCAAAAACAAAGAAAAATAGGTTTAGGCACATATTTAAAAAATAACGTGACCCAAAAAAATATACCTTTGTATTACGTTCTTATTATCCTGGAATAAGAGTATTTATTGCTATCGTTTTCATTTCTTATTTAACTATTAATACTTAGAAATATTTTTTGGAGACTTTATTCAAAAATGTTCTGAAGAAAAGCTAAACCTTCATGAGAACCAAAAATAGATAATCTGTCCTAAATAGACGAATCTTAAAAATAGTATTTTCTTCACTATTATTCAATCCAAATCATCCTTCAACAAAATTAGTGAATAATAAAATTTTCACAAATTATTGAAAATAATTACAGAAAGATGATTGAAATGTTCATTTTCAACTCAAATGAGTATCCATTATAACTATAATAACTTAGGATTAAAAAATAAGAACCTTTATCTTTAATTGATCAAGAATGGGCTAACAAGCAATTGACTACTACTAAATTTATATAGATATAATAGGCAAGTCTGTGGGCTTGGCCCATTTGGGCCCCATTGTCACGTGAGACTAAGGGGCAATGCCTTAGCAAATTTCAGCACAAAGCTAATTTGCAGCCGTCGGAAGAAGCAAAAAAAATATATAGTTGCTACTTGTTATATCGAAAAATGACTTTTTAAAATGAAAATTTAAAATTTGAAAAATCGATTTAAACTCAATTAATTTGAGAAAACAAACTCTCAAAATTCGAAAGGAAAATGGAGTCGCCACCTAATTTTACGGATAATTAGAAAACCATTAAGTATTTTAAAAGATCTAACAGAAAAATCTTTTAAAAATCCAAAGAACAGGTTCGGATTCACATTTTAAATTCGAGAAGGTTTTACGCACTCGAAATGGTCGCTAAATGCGGTTATCCGGCGATTAGGTGATTTGACTAACTTTTAATTTGACTAAAAAAGATTGACTAATTATGAATTGATTAACTTTTGAAAAGATTTGACCAGATTTGAATATTAAATATGTTTGAAAACTTGCACTAACATGATAAAATCACATTTTTTATTTTATTGTTAATTTTATTTATATTTTATTTTCCAATGAAAATATTTTATCCAAAATAAAATAAGACTAAACAAAATAACATAAATGGTTTGACACGCTGGGAATCTAATTAGATTGCAACCAATAGTAAATAAAATGTTAGACAAATAACAAATATCTGCAAATAATAAAATAAAATGAGAAAGGATCGGGCTTAACAAACCCAAATGATGCCTTGTTTTAATTCCTCATGTTTGGGCCTGACTGACTGCTTCTCGGGTCATATGTAATAGCTTAGTTCTCCTGAGAATGAGACTGACTCGAGAAAGAGGAAGTTTGGGCCTCCGTGGCCCAAGAAATGTAGAACAGTGAGTCCAAAACAGGCTCGGAGCATCTTTCATGCAAAGAAATAAAATAAGGATTAGTATGTGATATGGATGAACCCCAATAAATGTTGAGAATCATTAAAGTGAAACAATTTTATATAGATCACTGAAAACAACAAAATCTTGACAGTGCATGCTAAATTAATTTTTTGATAAGCTTTGACAGAAGAGCATCCATGATTAGATTAAGGGCAACACAACTATGACGATGTGAGCCAAAATAAGATCAAATCAACATACTTTAGCCAGAAACAAGAGGCTGTCAACAACCAGTTGTGAAACTGGAAACAGATCATAACAAATCAATCTTTTCACTTGTTAAATAAGAACACTCGTTGTGAAGCAATAGAGCAGGAACAAACCAATAGCTATAACATGAGTTAAACCAATTTATGTTGCTTTACAGAAGTTCAAAATAGGAAGGGATACAACAAAAGAAACCAGAATTTACATACGTTCATAGCAAAGCAGATCTTTACTGTTCTACTAGGAGCAACACAGACAAATCAGACACCATGTTATGAAAACCAGTACTTATCTCATGCTGGTGACATAAATTTTGAAACTGAGATATTCTAATACGTACTTGGGCAAAGATGGGGCAGGATAGTTAGCAAGAACATTGAGATCATGATGTTTAACAGTTATGAACTTGAAACTGATTCATTTTGGACCC
>JAOTQJ010028034.1:0-16230 GCA_025642045.1 Solanum sejunctum | reverse complement strand
TCGATAGGTTCTACAACCCCCTAAGATAGGCTTGGTCATCCCTAACACTATATAGAGATAATATCATATATATATATATACACACACACTCCTTTCAACATCATATACATACATTCCTTTTTCATCATCATTTCATCATAATATAATCATTCAACTCAGAAGACATGCATTGGACCTTCAATTCCTCAAGAATCCATAACCGAATATTTTATCACACACTTAGAGGGTGTGTAGTGCTAGTGTAAAAGCATACAATTCAAGAGTGAAATCATGCTAGTAAATTCAATGTAAAACTTTCAATAGATACTTGGTAATACCCTCAAGCAAAGACATCAAAACCCTTTATCAAAGCTTACAATAGACCTTAGAGTCATAGCCCAAAACATGGTAAAACAGTCACAATTTCGTGAACCAACAAAGTGTGCAGTGATTTTCATAATAGATAATTAGACTCATGAATAGATCAACTTTAAATCATTCAATTTTGAGTAAGGAGAGCTTTGGTATCATGGCTGAAAGGAACCCATTAAAGAAACTCACGTACCTTTTGCTTTGGAGATAAACTTGATGAAGATTGAAGATGGACACTTAAAGCTTGAGTGAAATCCTTGAGATCCAGAAGAGGGTTTGATACTTAAATTTAGGAGTAAAATATTTGGCTAAGTATTTGAATGAGCATGAGGGTGAAAAAGGGCTAAGTATAGGTATATTCACATTTGGGAACACTTAGGCTAAATACTCAAAAGTCTTTGATGACAAGGAAAATAACTGGGCAGAATTTACATAGGTCCGCATCGTGGACCTATCGCAGAGACCAAGTTTACACATATTCGCGATAGCTACGCATTGCGACACTGTCGTGGATCAAATCTGGAAATTGAAATTTTGGAAATTTGAAATTATTATTCGATTGCTCTAGATTTGGGGTTAGACCCATGTTCCACTCAAAATGACCCCTGGTCAAGAATATGAAGTCAAATTTTTGATATCATGCATGAATTTTGAGATACATGGAAATTATGATTCCAGGCACTTTTAAGGCACATTTTCAAACACTTTTTGGGGTTGTTCCACTCTCCTTGTATCTTGTATTACTTTGTTTTGTAGCCTTTCTGAGGCACTTATTTCAGTACTATATTGTCTAGGCTTCTTTCTATTGATGGAGAATGTGTATTATTGGTCTCATAAATCTATGATGTAATTGGTATGTGTATGGACAAAGTAATGACTTGGTTATTACACTATTTTAATGTTGCTTCATTGTCAAAAGTCCATAGCCCCATTTCCCTTATGTTTTCTTTCCACATTATGTCATGCTTATTACCTATGAATGTTTGAGATACTTAGATGGCTTAGGTGAGGTGCCTCTGGAATCTCATTTATCGTGTGATGACTAGGCCCCTAGGTTGGGTCATTACATATGGCATGCTTCACAATCATGAACAAGACTCTACTCAATGAGATGTGTTAGATTTTCGAGGACCATTTACAACCTAGTACTCTGATACCAAGCCTGTCATGACCCTATGAGGATTTAGACTTAGACTAATACATTCGTGTTGAACTGAACAACTTACTCACAAATCTTTCATGATCTTGTAAGCTCAAGTTAGCCTTTTCAACTAGATCGCTAAGGGAATGCTAGATTGAAGAAAACAAAAGAGCTTTTACAAAGAAGACTCGTTATAACTTTTGAGGATTGTTTACAACTTCTTGGTTGATTTGTACAAATGAATGGACCTCCTATTTATACTACTCTTTAGGGGACAAAGTGTAAATAAAAAGTAGTCTACAAGTCCTCCTATATTTACACATAAGTCCCTATTTCTAGAAGGCTTTAAATATCTAGACTTTTCTACGTTTTCCAGGACATGATAACATTCTTCTAGATTTTTCTAAGACTTTTCAGGATTTATCTATATTATTCTAGAGTCTTCTAAGGATCTTCAAATGCTATCTACAATGTTCTAGAGTCTTCTGAAAAGCCCCTCCAAGACTCTAATTTCTTCTCCTTGACTCTAGATTCTTCCTTCTTATTAATGATCAAGTGCGGGTTGTGACACTAGGGCCTAGGTGCGTCATGACGAATGGGGAACCCAAAGGTACCCCAAACAAGCCTTATAGTATAACTTAAGCACATCCTTTGTTGTAGAACATAAAAGAAACATCAAACAATTTCTTCTAAGGGAAATCAGGGCTTTGTACTCAAGATATAGGGATAGAAAGGGGAAAGAAATTCCATCATCTATTCATCAACAAAAGACTAAAGGGAGGGTTAATAGGACTCAAGCTACGAAGGAGTAAGATCTTAGGAATGTCAACACTTGCCATCAACATCAAATTATAAGGGATAGGGACTAAAGGACAAGTCTCCATATATAATAAGCATCATAGCATAAGGATCCAACAACATCTCTAAACATGAGTAGCATGGGGGTCAAAACATGTCCTGGGCTTGCCCACAAAATAAGAAGTAAAGTAATAATTTTCAACATAACAAGCAAGATAGAAAATGGGTAATGCCCTTGAACTCGAGGACTCACCACAACATAATGTCTTCACAAACCGAAATAGCCATAGGAGTTGATACGCCCAAATTTACACTCCAAATAGAATAGTAAAGTAGTTGTTAATCATATATAGAATTCAACCAGAGTTGAAGTCGATTCCACAGGGAATGCGTGAGAATATATCTATTAGCAGCACCATTTTTAGATGTAATATTTATTATAAAAACAAAAGTGGATAAAGTAAATATGGGGGGTTTGGTTTTCAAACTAATTAACTAAAGAAAGCAATAGATGAGTGCAAGAATGACTAGATTTCAATCAATTGATGTGAAGCTAAGATTGTGTTCCCCATGACATCTAATGCGATAGTTGAATCTAGTGGTAAACTCATTCATGATTACGTATATAAAATCTAACAAGTTATGTAACATTTAATTCACCTCTCGGTCCCTCTCAAATGCATATCATTCATCACCTTTTGGTCTCAGAATGTCTACATACTAACCCTTGTTGTTTATCCCAAAATACTCTCACCTTTTGGTCTCAATTACTTAGACTACGTTAAAAACCTTGAATTTCTGTCATAGAAATCTTTTCCTAATCAAAACATCCCTTTCAGGCATGCAAAGAATAAAGGCTTACCCTATTGCATTGACTCATCAAGGAAGAAATTAAACTGAAGGTTACTACGATATATATGCTAATCAATCCCAAGACTTACTCCATATTTGCCTATCTTACTGATTTGTCATGGTTCCTACAACCCTAGTTATGGGTTTAGCCTAACATATTCAAGGAATAAAGCTTGCAACGATACAAGGAATTCATAATAGAAAGACTTACTATTAAAGAATCGATAAGCTTGAATTTGATAAGCAAAATCCCAAAATCTTGTGAAATCTCTAAGAAAATAATACTTTTCAATGTTTTCTAGATCTAGTCGTCCCAAACTAACTCCCGACTAAATAAAATAACCATTTATATATAAAGAACACATCATCCTAATTAACATAGTAAAAAATCCATTGGCATGGACACGGGTCACTTCACTGTCCGTGACACATTGTGTAACAATTCGCCTGGTCGAACTTTACTTCATGGGTGAACTGCCACTCCACGTGCTATTAAATGGGTCGTGTGACTTTGAATGGTCCATGAAATGGACCATCTGGTGTGCCTTGGTCAATTCTCTCATTTACATCTTCCACACGCCTCAATGTCACAGACAGTGATTGGTCACACTGTCCGTGTAACCCTTCCTTCGGCTCCACTTCGACTTTTCTACTTGTTCTTAAATGGTACCCCCCTCACGTCACTTAGATAGGACTTGGGACAGTTTGTGATACTCCCAATGACCCATGATGCATGCCGTCTCATCCCACTTGGCCAAAATCTTTCAACTTCTAATGGTAATACCTTCTGTCACTTTGATGGTTGGTTGTACGACCCTCATCACACTCAACGGTCCATCTACCACACGTGTGGCCTTCCTTTGTCATTTTGCACTGCCATACCATCAAGTGTGAGGCCACAATGGGCCTCATGGACCATGCCATAGTGCACGAATTGTGTAGGCCTCCGCGTGCTCACACTTGAATTCCATTTTGCTCTTGTTCATTCCCTTTTTTATAAGTTCACCTGTTTCGCCATGCCTTAACAATCTTTTTCATAAAAAGCAGCAAAAACAAATATCAAAATAACATGTTTGCTTTAGAACTTACAAAAATCCTTTGTTTTAAGTGTTATAAAAGTCGTATTTCTATGACTCATCAATACCCTCAACTTAGAATGATTGCTTGTCCTCAAGCAATAACAACTCAACCAAACAATACATAAACACAAGTGCTCACTCGGACTATGGATCGTCCCAAAATTTTTCAATGCATATGCCCGGTAACAAGTTTAAGAATGTGCTCACACCCCAACGGACCCACAAAGATTAAGGTAAACATTACGCATACAGGTTCAGTCCACGTATGATCAGGAATAAAGCAACCCTAGTTAATTTAGCAATCAACTGATGCAGAAGATAGTGCCCTTACCACAATGAAGTCTCACATTTAATGTAAGCATGTAAAATAGATATTGGAATATAGTCACTTACTCTCAGAAATGACTTCCAGTGGACACACACACCTCAATCGTGAACTTGCCCTTATTTTCACCACCTTAACTCTTGAATGGCCTTTCTAGGATCACATTAGGACTTTTTCAATTTATAACATAGGCTCGACCTTAGTTAAGGTATATTTAGGATTAAAGTGACTACACGGCCATTCCTAGACACTTGCTTCAACTCAGCCATTTACTTTTTGGTCACCAACTTTTCTTGCCCCTATTTTCCACTTTCTATAGTAGAGGAAGTGATTTCCGTGCTCATTCACTCATTTTTATTCTTTTTCTTTTTCGCTTATTGCTTTGCTCAAGGTCACAACCCATTTCTTTTTCTCAATTTATCACTTTATTCTTTTCCACACTCATTTTTTTGTTCTCCCTGTACTAGCCACCATCAACTTAAGCCTTTGGCTTGGGTGAAGGTTCATGATATATTTCTAAAGGACCAGGGCCAACACAAGCCACCCTTAACTTAGGCTTTTACCCTAGGTGGGAGGTTCACAATGTCCTTGGAGAGACCAGGGCCAAAACAAAGATCAACAGATAGATTAGGGAGGTGAATTTAGTTGATTTCAAAGAAAAGGTCCATTTAGGCTCAACTTTTGGTTTGAACGGACAATTTCAGTTGGTTGGTTAGTTTCTTGGCTAAGAGACTATTCTACAATAACAGTCATTCAAGTATTTTAGTGGGACTAACCAGACAAGTTCTATCTTACAAGTGCGTCGATGGAATTATGCAATTAGCTCACACACACATGGCACATCTTTTACACTAGTTGGTACTAAATTACATAGGTCTACTTCATTCATCAAAATAGCATACACATATAACACTTACCACAATCATGCAAGTTATTCAGGATGAGACGTAAACATATATATACTTAGCATTGTTAACATGGAACATCACAAAGATTACACAAGGGCTACCCTAGACTTCTGTGACACTTATATTTACACAAACAATACGACCTAAACATGCCAGTTCTAGATAATATACTTGAGAGAAAAGAAACATGGAAAGAAAAACTCTCAAGTCACAGTATGCCCCACACCCTCCAATAAGATAATGCAGTGTCCTCACTATACCATGACATATCAAAAGAACAGATGGAGGGATAGAACATACCTGGTACACCCTAGGCCTTAGCAGTGTTTGTGATATCGGACCCGTCTGGGTATCCTCATTAGCATATGTAGACTCGATCCAAAGGTGCTAGTAGAGGCTCCTACCCATGTTGCCTTTGTGGCCAGCCACTCTCGTTCAGCCCATTCAGCTGCTGCTTGGCTTTGGGCCCTGGCAACCTTGCGCATCAGTCGGTCTTCTTCCCTCTGTGGGTCACCAAGAGGACTCTTTTGTTGAACCCGACATTTACCCTTGTCCTTTCTCCTAGGTTACTCCATTGGTGGTACGGATGCCTCAGATAGGGTTGATGGAATATCCCATATCTCATCCAAAGCCGACGTTATTGGTACATTGAATAGGTTATCCACAACTCTGGAGGGGAGGCTAGTGCAGGGGCCTGGCACTATGCAGTCAACTTAGCAATTTGGGCCTTCATCCCATTCATTGTTTATACCAAATCCTATATTTCATCTCCAGTCATACTCCCGAACATGTTGTGGAAGTATCCCTCCAATGTGCTAACTTGGCTTTGCAGGGTGGCGATTTGGCTCCTAAGGGTTCACGTTGGTGCACCACCTGCTGTGAATAAGACTGGATGATGTGGGGAATTTGAACTACTATCTAATCAATCGTGGCTCATGTCTGTTGTTGCTCCGCCACCAATCTAGCCAAAAACTCATAAGGCACGTATGCATATCCTTGTTGCACTGGAGGAGCTGCACCACTACCCTTGGGCTGCTCAGAACTCGTGCCTGATGGTGGTGCAGTGGTGTAGTCCTCAAATGGCAAGGGTTGCTATAGAGGTGCAGATGGGAAGTTGGTCGGCCCCTCTAGGGAACGTGTTTTGCTCCTTATGAGTAGGTTTTGGATATCCTTGATCAAGGCAATGTTGGGTACGCCCTTAGGGGCTATCCTCTTATTCGAAAAATGAGTAGTGGGAACACTAGACTATTTGCATAGGTCACGAACTAGGCACAGGAAGGGCATGCCAGCTCTCTGATAATACTTGGTCCTGCATCTCAAAAGTAATGATTCCGCCCACATTTATTTTGAATTTGGATATTTGGTATGCTATAAGAGAAGCATGCGAAGGTTGGAGTGTATTATCATTTCTTATGGGTCTCAGCCTAGCCCGCATCACCAACCACTAAAATTTTATAGGAAATATCAATGATGATTTGGTGATCGGACACTTGGTGTTTGTCACCCAAGTCGCCTCCACCCCTTAAATAGTTATTCGCTCTGCGATCAATCCCTATAGTGTAGCCTTAGATGATGAATCATACATCTGCACCTCATCCATAATCTGCATGTGTCTCTCCATAAAATAGGCATCTGGAGGAGCTTGGTAGTCTGGCTCAAATAAGAATTGGTTGATAGTGGTTTCTGATATATTCACTCGTGTACCACGCACCGTTACATGTGACCTCGAGGACCTAGTAAAGGCGACCTGTCTCCTCACCTTTCTCAATTAGGTCCTCTCCACCAAGTTTAGGAGGTTGGGGGCATAGTTGGAATAGAACTCTTCAACAATGGCGGGCTTGTAGTACCCTGGTGGTTGGGCCATCCAACTGAACTGATTTGAATTAAAAGTATCTCTGATATTCGAAACTCTGTCAAGTTGGTTAGTGATTACCCGAACCTCCGAAAGGACTGGCCGCTGCTTGAACCCCTCGAAACCTTTTGTAAGACCATTGGTTTAGATGTCCTTAGTGCCTGGGATTGTCTATCGACCTCTCAAAAAGACAATAAGTGCTCGGGCTGTTGCAAGGTCTGTCGTTCGGGAGACTGCAAAATGAATGGCCTCGTCATCACTTTCCCGAAGTTCGACCTCATTCACCTGGTCTTTAGTCTCATGACCCTCAACCTCTGGAGTTTGCCTCTGCTCGTCCTGATCTGAAGTATTCTCTTGCTCCGGGGCAGCTGCCTCCTTCTCAACTCTCGTGGAAAGGGCCCCCTTATCAAATTGGGGGCTCTGCGCAGGCCTGATGCACAGGCCTACGTAGCACGAGGAAAGTGGGGGAGACATTACCTCTATAGTGAACTTCAAATCCACTGGAGGAGTCATCACCTGAGTCACTCCCAGCCTGATTGCTAATTGATACGGTTAGGGAGTCATAAAGTCGTGACATAGGCCCATCCCTATCACCGCGTCTGACTAAGTTATGTCGTGGACCCATAGTACCTGCGAGTGCAACAAAAGAATACATATTATTAGAAATTATTGCACACATAGGTTGACGCACTAACGGGTACTCAAGCTTCCCCTGCGCCATAAAAGGGACAATAACCCTTAAGAATGGAGTCACCCTATTGTCATAGGGCCATCGCACTTAAGAACATATACAAATAAAAATTAAAATTAACCTAAGTAACATAACGCTGGTGAAATAGGGTCCGTACGACCCTACATGGCCCGTGTGATGAGACACGATCCGTGGAAGGGCCCTCTGAGGTCACTTGGTCATGTGGGTGGCTGGCGATGCGTGTAACGGCCCGTGATCAGTGACAAAGTCCGTGAACATGGCATTCGACCCCCCTTGGGCCAATTTCTAATGCATCATGTGCACATACCCAAGTTTATGCGATTTCACCCCACTCAAGCATGATTCACTTAACATATTAGCATACATAAGTCGACTTCCCCCAAAAATCATGTCAACAAGCAACAAAAATCCTCACTTTTTATGGGTTAAGCCTTAAGAACTCAACAATGATGGTTTTCACCACTACATGCATGCCTAACATCAACAAGGTACATTATGGTGCTTTAAATCAAGAAAGAACGAATCTTAGACTAAGATCTAGGCATGCAAGCCCCAAAATCAACATTAGAAGAAAGAGAAATTAGGTTCTCACTTTAAGGAACAATAATGGAGAAGAAGACTTGCTTGAAGAACTTGAGACCCACACATAGATTAAGTTATGAATCATGAAAGGAGTAATAAATGTCACTAAGAAGATGTTAAATATTCGGGGATTTTGAAGGGGAAATAGTGAGAAAGAGAGAGATTGTCATGGGACTACAGAGAGAGGAGGAGTGAAGAGTGAAGTGTGGGGGAGCAAGTGTGATTATTTAAAATAATCTTGGTCAACTTAGTTGACCAGTCAAAACACACCACACGAGATAGCCAAACGGCCCCTGACACATGTCATGATCCATGCAGACCATTTGTCCCCCATTACTTGGTGTGAAACATACCTACTTGGCACCCACGTGACAAGTGTACACATCACGGTCACCTGAACGAGTCGTTGTCTTTCTCACGAGCCTTGAAATATGTCCGTGTGGCCAACCTTAGTAAAATAAATATGTGCCTGACCTTTCCTGCTTTGTTTTGCATTGATGGCCCATCAGCCGAGTCATGACACATTGTAAGGTTCGTGTGGACTGGCCGTATCACTCCACTTAGCCACTTTTTCGTAATTCCATAGTCCCATACCATGCAAGCCTGCCTGATGCTGCCCACATGGGCCGTGAGATTATGGACGGGTCATGTATTGGCCCGTGTGGTTACACTTTGCCAACTTTTAGCTGTTGTGACATCTGGTACCCTGTGTGTGCTTCTATTCTCCAAAATAACAGTTGTGGTCACCTGAAAATACTAATCAAAAACAAGAAAATTCATTACATTAATTAAATAAAATAATTTTGTTTTTTTATTATTATTTTGGAGCTATTATAGTGCATGGGTTGCCTCCCATGGAGCACTTGATTTAACGTCGCGGTACGATGCAATGTCTTGACTACTCAGACTTCGTCGAGGAGTAAGACCTCTATTTCTAAGACCTCTTCTACTGTACCCATATACTGCTTCACTCGCGAGCTGTTTACCTTGAATCGATCCCCATTTTCTACTTGTAGCTCAATTGCACCAAGGGGAAACACCAGGCTAATAGTGTATGGGCCAGACCACCTTGACTTTAGCTTACCTGGGAAGAGTCTCTATCTAGAGTTGTACAGACCTTGTCACCAACACCAAAAGTCCATTAGGTAATATGTCTATCATGTTGGACCTTCATCCTTTGTTTGTACAGTGTTGTGCTCTCATATGCATGAAAGCGGAACTCATCCAACTCTTTGAGTTGGTCAAGTCTCAAATCAGCAGCCTCCTCCCAATTCATGTTGAGCTTTTTTAAAGCCCAAAGTGTCTTGTGTTCTAACTCCATGGGCAGATGAAAGGCTTTACCAAACAACAATTGATATGGGGACATACCAATGGGTGTCTTGTAAGCCGTCATGTAGGCCCACAGTGCAATATCTAGTTTCCTCACCCAATCCGTCCGGGTGGCATTTATAGACTTGGTCAGGATTTCCTTGATCTTTCTATTTGACACTTCAACCTATCCACTAGTCTGTGGGTGATAAGATATAGCAACCTTGTGCTGTCATACTCCATACTTTGCTAGCACCGTACGAAAAACCTTATTACAGGAGTGAGAACCCCAGTCACTAATAATAGTTTTGGGAGTCCCAAATCTGGAAAAAATATTGCGCCTCTGAAATTGGACAACACTCTTGCTCTCATTGTTTGGTAATGCCACTGCCTCCATCCATTTGGAGACGTAGTTCAACACCAGCAGGATGTACTTCATTCCATAAGAACTCACAAATAGGGCCATGAAGTTAATGCCCTAGACGTCAAAAATCTCTACCTCAAGAATAGGGGTCATGGGTAGCTCTTGGCGCTTGGAGATGTTACCCTGATGCTGGCACTGGTCACACCCAAGCACCAAGTCATAGGCATCTTTATAGATGGTGGGCCAGTAGTACCCACATTGGAGAATTATCTTCATCGTTTTGGCCCCACCATGATGACCCCCCATTGAGGTTGAGTGACAAGCCTTCCATTATGCTCAACATCTCTGCCTCTGGAATGCACTGCCTGATTACCCCATCAACACATGTTCTGAACAAGTATGGGTCATACCAGAAGTACCTGCGCACATCAAACAAAATTTTTTTTATCTAATTAAGGGTTAAGGCCCTCTGGCTTAATATCACTCAACAGAAAGTTAGCAAAATCAGCACACCAAGGAATGAGGTTAACAGAAGTTGCTAATACCTGCTTATCAGGAAAGGAATCATCGATGTTCAACCAATCCTTCAATCTTGACTCATCTTCCAATCTGGACAAGTGGTCTGCTACTTGGTTTTCAGATCCTTTTCTGTCTAAGACCTCGAAGTCAAACTCTTGCAGTAGGAGAACCCATTTGATCAACCGCAGTTTAACGTTTTTCTTTGCAATGAGGTATCTCAAAGTGGCATGGTCAGTGTTCACTATTGATTTAGTTACCAAAAAATATGCTCGAAACTTATCAAATGCATATACCACAAATAACAATTCCTGCTCAGTCACTGTATAATTCTTTTGAGCATCATTAAGGGTCTTGCAGGCGTAGTATATGGGGTGGAAAATCTTGTTGCACTTCTGTCCAAGCATAACACCCACAACAATTTCGCTTGCATCACACATTACCTCAAAATGGGGCAATCTAGTCAGGTGCTACCACCACAGAAGCGAAAATCATCTTTTGCTTCAGAGTCTCAAAGGCATGCTTGCAGCTATCATCAAAGTGGAACTTTGCATCATTCTCCAATAATTTGCATAAAGGGTGTTCGATCTTGGAGAAGTTTTTGATAAATCAATGATAAAAACCCACATGCCCAAGGAAACTCCGGACCCCCTTCACAGATAAGGGAGGTGGTAGTTTTGCAATCACCTTGATCTTCGCTTTATCCACTTCTAAGACCTTTTCAGAAATCTTATGGCCAAGAACTATACCCTCGTTGACCATGAAGTGGCACTTCTCCCAGTTTAGCACCAAATTAGCCTCCTCACAATGCTGTAGTGCCCTGCTAAGATTTAATAGATATATACCGAAAGAATCACCCACTACAGAGAAGTCATCCATGAAAACCTCAAGAGTGTCTTCAACTATGTCAGAAATGATCGACATCATACAACGCTGGAAGGTGGCTGGGGCATTGCACAACCCAAAGGGCATCCTTCTAAAAGAAAAAGTCCTATATGGGCAAGTGAAAGTTGTCTTCTCCTGATCCTCCGAGGCTATAGATATCTGATTGTAACTCGAGTACCCATCCAAGAAGCAGTACCACCCTCAACATGCCAACCTGTCTAACATCTGGTCAATGAAGGGCATGAGGAAGTGGTGCTTCAAGGTCCATTTGTTCAGCTTTTGGTAGTCCAGGCATACTCGCTATCCAGTCACAGGTCGCAATAGGACCAGCTCATTCTTGTCGTTGGCCACCACTATCATGCCCCCTTTCTTCAGGATACACTACATTAGACAGACCCACTTGCTATCAGAAATAGGTTATGTCATCCCAGTATCAAGCCACTTGACGATCTCCTTTTTCACCACCTCTTGCATAGGTGGGTTCAGCTTGTGCTGGTGCTCAATACTGGGCACATAATTATCCTCCAATTTGATTTTGTGCATTCATATTCCTAGGAATCCCTAGAATATCTGTGATAGTCCAACCAACACTCGTTTGAACTTTTGGAGGACCCCCAACAATGCCTCCACCTAGTTTTCATGAAGATCTGCAGCTACAATCACAGGAAGAGTGTCGTCAGTACCCAAAAATACATACCTGAGGTGTTGGGGCAGTTCCTTAAGCTCCACGGCTAGAGGCTCCTCAATGGATGGTTTAGTTGGCAGTAGGTATTTTGCAGGTCCAAGTCTAACTTTCTAGGGACAAATGGTCTGGTTCCCCTACCTTGCAACACATTCACAGTGTCTGCATACACACTACTACCATTATTTGGAAGTTTATCAGCACCACTGCTAGTGTGTACAGATAATCATCTTCAACATCAAGGATAGGTACCACCGCCACCTCATTAGGTCTCTTGATTGCAGCACATGCATTGAACTTTACCTTTCTTGGGTTGAGTCTGAAAGTCAACTCTACTCAATCCATGTCAACTAACACCCTGCCAGTTGCATTTTTCCCAAGGATGATGGGAACCTCAAAATCCACCTGATAGTCCAAAATAACAAAATATGCCAAAAAGATGAACTGATCCACATGAACTAGAACGTCACATAGAATCCCCATGGGCCGCTTTATCGATCTATCTTCCATTATAGTAGCCTCATTATAGTGGGTGTGGGGGCTTCTAAGCCCAATTGTTTGTAAACTGCAAGCGACATCAAGTTGATGCTGGCCCCCAGATCATAAAGAGCTCTTACAAAATCAAATGCTCCAATAGTATACTAGATAGTGAAAGCTACCGGATCTTCCTTCTTTTCTACCAGAGATCTTGTGGTGATAACACTACAGTGGTGTAGATTGTTTCTTGTCTCGATCGTGGCTATTATCTTCTTAGTTACTAAGTCCTTCACGAACTTAATATAGCCCGACATCTAAAGAAATGTTCACTGAAATCTCTTTTAGCATGGACAAGAACTTCTGAAACTTGCCATCTTTGACCTTCTTCTGCAACCTATGTGGGAATGGTGGTGGTGGCTTAGGAATGGCTGGTAGAGGTTGGGTCACTATTGGTGTTGCCTCAGGATCTTTACTCAAGTCATCAACATGCTTTTCCACGGGTTAGGCATTTTGCTTTTAGCTTCCTCTAAACCTACATTAATGGGCACAACAGGGTCAGAGAGTACCTTAACACTCCTCATGGTTACTGCCATTCAATGACCGTCGTTCTTTGGGTTCTAAATGATGTCACTTGGTAGTAACCTATCTTTTCTCTAGCTTATAGCTGCTGACAGTTGACCCATCTACTGCTCTAATTGCTTGATTGAGATGGAATGTGAGTCGACCAACTATCGAACATTGGACATCTCCCCCTTTTATATCTCGCATCCCTACCTCTGTGGACTCAACCTTACCAAGTACCTTTGCCATCATTTCTTCTAACTTTGAGTTTTCGCCACTATCATTCTAATGCTCATGGTTCTTATAACCATCTCTGTTCTGCCAATTTCCTTGATAGTTTTGATTACGACCATAGTTCCGACCATGATTACCAGCATTGTTTGGCCGATAATCCCCCTAGCTACCTAAGAAGTTTTCCGGTTCATCAAAGTTGTAGCCTTGATCATCGTGCCTGGGCATTGTATGTATAGCTTTTACCTTTTCTGCTCTTCCTAAGAAATGCTTTGCCCGCAAGTCCAATTGGATCTTCATGTGTGCCATGTCTTAATCTCGTTCCTCCTATTTTCGTCGCTACTCCTCCATCATTTCAAAGATGATCCCCAAACAGTCTCCATCTATAGTGTACCACGCTCTGTTATTCTTGGCTACCTGGTATAAGATCACCATGATGTCCAGGAAAGTCCTAGACATGTATGACCCCCCACAAGCAACATCAATGATCTGCTTAGTCACAAAATTGTAGGACCTGTAGAAGACTTTCTTCAAATGCTCTTCTGTGAGGAGATGATCAGGACACTACTTAAGCTTCTGCTTGAATCTCTCCCAAGTCTCATGTAGTGCTTCAGTCAGTAATTGCTTGTGAGAGCCAATGTCATCTGTGATTTTGAGCTATTTTGATGCAGGGAAGAACTCTCCAAGAATGCCTCCTTTAGCTCTTTCTAAGCAGATGCAATCATGTGAAAGCTTATTCAGCCACTTACTTATCGTACCAGAAAGAGACAATTGGAATAACTGCAACCTAATTGCTTGCTGACTGACCCTAGGAATCTCAGACGATTGGAATATTGCCAGAAAGTTGAGGACGTGCTAATTTACATCCTCAGTTGCTGCTCCGCTGAACAACCCTTTCAACTACAACATCTGCAGTATAGTGCTAGTGATAGTGAACTTAACTCCCATGGGAAACGGGGGAAGTACAATCGCCTTAGTGGTCCCAGTACCCTCATCATTATCATTCACATCGTGGGGCAACTGAGGCACTTGGGCTCTCATACAGGGCAACAGCACCTGTCTAAGTGGTGCTGCCGGTGGTACCTCATTGCCAGCATTTTCATCATCACCCAGACCGTCATTACCCCCACCTGCAGGGTTCACCGCCAATTCTCTTTGTCTAGCTGCTTAGCGTTCTTGGTCATTCATTCTGTGGATTGATTTAGTAAGCTCAGGTTTGTAGGTAACAAGTTGAACCCTTGCTACGAGTGCTTGGCATGTAAAGTTGGCTCCTTCCAAGAAGCAAAAATATGAAACAAAAGTAAAATTATGGACTAGTATTACAAATTGAAATAAGAAACTAATAGACTATTACTTCGCCATATTTCCCGTCAACGGTGGCAAAATTTGATACGCCTAAATTTACACTTCAAATGGAATAGTAAAGCGGTCATTGATCAAATATAGAACTCAACTAGATTTGAAGTTGATCCCAGAGAAAATGCGTGAGAATATATCTATTAGCACCATTTTCATATGTAATATCTATTCTCGAAATAAAAGTGCATAAAGTAAATATGGGGGGTTTGGTTTTCAAACTAATTAACTAAAGAAAGCATTAGATGAGTGCAAGAATGACTAGATTTCAATCAATTGATGTGAAGCTGGGATTGTGTTCCCCATGACATCTAATGCGATAGTTGAATCTAGTGGTAAAATCCTTCATGATTACATATATAAGATCTAACAAGTTATGTAACATTACTTACCCCTTGATCCCTCTTAAATGCATATCAATCACCTTTCGATCTTAGAATGTCTATGTACTAACCCTTGCTATTTATCCTGGAATACTCTCTCACCTTTCGGTCTCAAGTACTTAGACTAGGTTAAAAACCTTGAATTTCTATCAAAGAAATCTTTTCCTAATCAAAACATCCCTTTTAGGCATGCAAAGAATAAAGGCTTACCCTAATGTGTTGACTCATCAGGGAAGAAATTAAAATGAAGGTTACTATGTTGACATATACGCTAATCAATCTCGAGAATTACCCCCTATCCACCTATCTTATTGAGTTTTTATGGTCCTCACAATCCTAGTTATAGGTTTATATCAAGCCTATAGTCCCGTTAGGGCGAACTGGCACCCGTTGCCAATAAAGCCCAGGAGAACCAACCTATATCTACGCGCTTTCTATACATATTATAAGGGATTTCTACCTTCAATATGCCTTTAAGAAAGTAAACAGTAATAACAAGCCAAAAGGAAATGCCTAACGCTAGGCTGTTGGGGCCACATTGTCTGAGCTATGAGACATAACCATACTTTACTTTACATAGTCAACAAAGTCTCTAGATAACCAAAAGTATCTGATAAGGGTAGGGATAGGCCCCGGCTCGACTAACTATACAATACAAACATATAAGCTCTAGGCACAAACAAAGCCCCAAAGCAACCTGGAGCTTGGTATCAGCAACTAGATGTCCTGTACTCCTACTGGGGAGATCTACTAGCACCTGTATTTGCAGCATGAAATGTAAGTCCCCTATAAGGGACGTCAGTACGAGATAATGTACTAAATATGTAAGGCAGGAAATATTGTATATGAAGTAACAACTCAAATGAA
>JAOTQJ010028023.1:0-16230 GCA_025642045.1 Solanum sejunctum | reverse complement strand
CGCCCCATATCCCTCCCCCTCCCATCGTCGCCCCATTGCCATCCCTATACAGACATGCATCAAATAGTGTTACTGTTGGCTTGGACAAATACGAAAAACCAAATGGTGACAATAATGACATCTAGAGTCATATGACATGGTATGTCTTAAACAAGCAAAACACGCTTGAAGGCATAAACTATGTACTTAGTTAGCCAGAGGAGGGTAACACTGTTTAACATAGGAGAGAACTTAAAACTTATAAAGCTTGGAAAAGGGCATATTTCATTAGATTTGGAATTATTATAAGCTTTGTGGTTGATGAAATGATTTCTGAATATGAGGAATTTCCTAATGCTCATGCGATATGGGCGCACTTGTGAAGAACATATGAGGATACTTCTGTGACTGCCTAACACAACTGACTATCAAGTTTAATATTTTGGAAAAGCGTCATGATCAAAGTATCAAGCAATACCTTAGAGTGATATCAAGCACAATAGCACAACTTAAGAGTGTTGGTCACATTGTGTCTAATGAGTAACAGGTTTAAGCAGTGATCCAGTCCCTTCCAAATAATTGGGAACATTTGAAAGTTAGCTTGACCCTTAATGAAAGCATAAAAACTTTTTCTAATGTTGCGCGACATGTTAAACTTGAAGACGAGCTGCTTGGCATTGTTAAATATATTATTAATGCTTTTTGGCTGAATCAAGTAGTACGAAATGTATCACCCTAGATCTTAACTAAGAGTCGAGTCAACTTGATGGCTTCTAAGGTGGTGAGATAATTTCTAAGTATTCAAAGTTAATTACAGGTGGTTTGGGGTGATGAGGCATCTCTTACATCAAGCCAAGACCTAAGGATTCAAATAAACTAAGTTTTGATGTGAATTAGTATAAGGATAAACTTCAAAGGATCATATCTCTTGCACATAATGAAGTAGGTGACCGACTACCTACCAAATTGTAGTTCTTTGAATTAGCTTTCCAACGCATTCAATTTCACCTTATTCTGAGTTCAGAGTAAAATATTTTGAATGTTTTACTAAAGCCTGTTTGTGCTATCAAAAAGGTTGATGGTCAGTTTAAGTTCCTAATACATTCAGCACAACACCAAATTGGTCATTGAATCACTTCAAAAAGTTTGAAAATTTGTCAAAAAAGGTGATCTAAAGGTCCTATTTGGTGTATCATCGAATGGTTTGTCTATAGGACCTCTAGACTGTCTATTTTTCTGATAGGACGCTTCAAAACATAAATTTTAACTTTAGATGATTTTTAACTCTCGCAAGCCAGGGTTTCAACTCATATTACTCACATACACTCTTATAAGCCATTTCTATCCCTAATCTTCTCCAAAAATCTTCCATTCAATCTCAAGTTTTTCAAGAACTTTCTTTGGATCTGAAGGACTCAAGTGAAGCTCTAAGTTTTTCTTTTTTCTTTAAGAAAGTCTCAAGTTAAAGGTATGTGAGCTTCACTCATGGGGATTCTTTCACCCATGAAGTCAATCCTTCTCTCTTTATCACATTTCATGATTTTTTGATTGAATACTTTATGGGTAATTCTTATTATGCATTGTATACATGATTTAAGTTTGAATTCTTCAAGTATTGATTGACTATGCTTAAAAACCATTGGGGTTTGGTATTGTGATTGATTTTATGATATTAATGTTACGTACTTTGTGATGCTATGAAAATTGATGAAAAGGCTTGCGGATTTTAGTCGGATTTCATGACACCCATAATGAGCATTTTATTACAATGTTGGTGGGTTGATTTGAGTAACTTTAAAATAAATTAATTTTACTCCTTTCATGTTCATACTCTTGAATTGCATTATTTCAAGCTTATATGTATATTACCCACTATGTTTTGACTAAAGTATTTGACAAGATCCTGTTTTGATGAAAGTCTTATTGTAAGACATGTGAATTATAAATATTGTATATATTGAAGGTCTATCATGCATGCTATGAGCTCATGAGAATATTTTGGATGCTATAAATAATATGAAGCCCTTCTTATTGACATTATGATGTAAGAGTTTGATGATCTACTCTTGTGATACTACCATAAATTATGAAACTTTGTATAATAAGGCTATGTAGATAAATTGAGTATCCCTTGGGATTGTTGACCTAGCACTTAGAGCCCTTGGTTGGTAGCCATTGTCCTTTAACTATGTTCTACCATAGGAAATTTTATAAATCCTACCGAAAATATTGCATCATAAGGTAAGGATATCTCTTAACTCCTACCAAAAAGATCATATCATAAGGTAAGGACATCTCTTAACTACTACCGAAAAGATCTTATCATAAGGTAATGACATATCTTAACATCTATCAAAAAGATTATATAGTAAGGTAGGAATATCTTATAATACTTACCAAAATGGTCATGCCATAAGGTAGAACAATTCATAACTCCTACCAAAAATGTCATGTCGTAAGGTAAGGACATCTTATATTACTTACCAAAAAGGTCATGTCATAAGGTAGAGATATCTGTAACACTCTCCGAAAAGGTTTTATCGTAAGGTAAGTGGATGGTCTACCTTGGCAAAGTAGACCAATCCTTTATTCGGTGTGGAGTGAACATCAAAATTTCAAGTAGTAGATCGCTTGGTATTATTGTCGGTTATGGTCCTTTTCCATCTATATATGATATATTTTTATGATTTGGCTATCCTCATGCATGTTTTGACAAAGGCATTGAGCATTCATTTCATATTGGGATTATATACATTGTCTATGATTATGCATAATGTTTAACTATGGACTATATTTCCTTGTTGCATTGCACCCTTCATACTTAGCACATTTCAAGTGGTAATACATACTTTTGCCTATTTGATCTAACCATGTAGGGACTGGAGATCCTATTTATCCTTCTTCTCCATGTGGCTAGAAGGTATGATTGAAGCTTGCTATTGGTGAATCCTCGACTTCGGGTTGCTAAGACTTGTTATTTATGGATATTTACTTTTGAGGGTAAGCCCGGGAGATGTCTTGACCCCTATTCCACTCATGATAAAGGTGTGTTAGATATGGATATGAGTTGTGAGCTTGACACCATTATGCTATGTAATTATAAAGACTTTCATTTGTCCTTACCCCCATCTATGTGTTGATATTTATTGATCATGTGGTTGGAAGTCCCATGTCCCCTACTAGCCCCATAGCAAGAGTCACACTTACCTGCCCCTTAGACCTTATTTATTATGTGAGCCATGCAAATCCTCTTTCCTATAACAACCTCATAGCATGAGCCTAATATCCTACTTCCCTTAGAATTATTTGCTACTTGCTTGTTGTTTAATTATGCTTCTACGACCAAGGATGTGCAAACAATATGCTAAAAAGGCTTGTTTGGATTGCCTTTGAGTTTCCCATTTGTCGTGGCATATCTAGGCCCTAGGCTTGGGTCGTGACACAAAATATTCAGGCTTCTAGAACCAAAAATATTAGAAGAAGAAATGAAAGGATAAGGAGACCTAGGAAGGACCCTCTGAGAAAAAGCACAAACTAAATTCCAAGAAAGGGAAAAAGTTTTCTAAAACAAGAGATAAAATCAATATAAAGTGCTATAATTGCCAAGTTCTGGGACATTTCACTCGTGAGAGTACCAAGCCAAAAAAGGTAGCATTCCTGAATGCATCTCTAAGTGTTATATATATTGCAACCATTGAATTGAGATTGAGAAGCATTTATTGAGTTTTGTCGAGGATTTAAATGGATTTATATAGGTAATAATTCAAGATTAGAAGTTAAGAGAATAGGCACCAGCAAAATATACATACGTGGTGGCCGATCTTTGATATTGCATGATGTTCTGTATGCTCCATAGATCCGAAGAAACTTAGCATCTATCTCAGTGCTTTTAGATGTTGGTTTCGATTTATTTTTTAGTTGCATTGGTATTAGAATAATACTAGATAATATTTTGTATGATTTTATACTATTTTATGATTATTTCATCATTTTAGATTGTAATTTTTTAACTAATGACTATTGTGTTGACCGTTGTATAATGGCATGTTCTTCGAGTAGTAATAAATATAAATGTCATTACATGACATATAAGATTAGGTCACATAGGGAAAGAACAAATGATACGTTGGCAAAAGAAGGATATTTAGGTCCTTTATCCAAAATTGAATTATCAACTTGTGAAAATTATCTTATTGGAAAAATTTCGCGAAAACCATATTGGAAAGCTAAAAGAGATGAGTTTCCACTTCAATTAATTCTGATAGTTGTGGTCCAATGAATGTGAAGACAAGGTCAGGTTCTGTATATTTTATTATGTTCATTGATAATTTCATGGGCTTTGGTTATGTCTACTTGATTTCTCATAAATCTGAAGAACTAGAGTGATTTAAAAGATATATGAATGAAGTTGAAAATTAATTATATAAAAGAATAAAGGTTTTGAGAGCCGATCGAGGATGCGAATATCTGTCAAATTAATTTCAAGAGTTATGTAATAAAAAGGGCATAGTCAAACAGTTAAATACTCCTTACACACCTGAACAGAATGGTGTGTTTGAAAGAAGGAATAGGACATTATTGGATATGATAAGGTCAATGATGACATAAGCGAATTTTCCTATCTCCTTTTGGGGAGATATATTATTGACTGCAGCCTACATTTTGGATAAGGTTCCTTTTAAATCAGTAACTTCCACTCCTTTTGAACTTTGAAATGGTCATAAAACAAACCTATATGATCTATGGCCTTTGGGTTGTGCAGCTTACATTAAAGATTGTTTAGGATTTATTTGGTAAATTAGGCCCAAAAGGAAAGAAATATATCTTCATAAGATACTCAGAACGCTCCAAAGGGTATGTGTTCATTGATGAGTTGGAAGATGAAAGTGTGACTGTAATTGAATCATAAGATGTCAAATTTTTGGAAAATATTTATCAAAAAAGAGTGATATAATTAAATGTGAGCCTCTGTACGAAATGTTGAATTCAGAAGACTAAATAATGTCATCAGATACATTCGATGAGACAAATGATCAAGAGATGATTCTTGGTCTAAGTGGGAGATTTGAATCCTAAATTCTTACAGAAAAATCTGAATTTCAATTACGTAAAAGTATAAATAAAGGAGTACCTAAATGATCTTATCTAATTGAGGAATATATTTTCTTGGTATCTCTCATAGAGTTAGATGAACCTAACTCTGTAACTGAGGCTTTATCGAGTCCTAAAAAGGATAAATAGTTGAAAGCGATAGAAGAAGAATTAGAGTCCATGAACACCGATAAAGTCTAGGATCTAGTTGACCTCCCACAAGGATATAAAGTTATTAGGAATAAGTGGATTCTCAAGGTTTAACTTAAATCTGATAGGTAAATAGTAAGATATAAAGCTCGTCTGATAGCTAAAGGTTTTACTAAAGAAGATGAAATAGATTATGTAGAAACCTTTCCATTAGTTGTAGAGTTTACCTCTATTCGACTACTTTTGACTGTAGTTGCACATTTAGATTTAGAATTATATCAAATGATGTGAAGACTGCTTTTTTCAATGGAGAATTAAACGAGGAAATCTACATGGAACAACTTGTAGGTTTCATTGTTAAAGGCCAAAAAAAGAAAGTTTGTCAATTAAAAAGATCCATTTATGGCCTATAATAATTTTCAAGGCAATGATACTTGAAATTTTATAAAGAGCTGATTTCATTAGATTTCACCATGATCAGTGAAGACCATTGAATTTATGTGAAAAGATTCAATGAAAAGTTTGTAATTCTTTCACTTTACATGGATAAGATTCTATTAGCTAAAAATGATTTGAAGTATCTAAAAATTTTTAAGTCATGATTTTTGAAATCATTTGATATGAAGGATATGCGTGAAGCAGACTACATATTGAGTGTTAAATCCAAATAAAGAGATCGTTCAAGAAATCTTTGAGTTTATCTCAAGAAATCTACATAAGAAAAATATTAGAACGTCTTTCGAATGAGTAATTGCAAGACCATAGATACTCCATTATCTAGAGGTGAATCTTTAAGTGTTGAAATATGTCCCAGAAGTGATAAAAAGAAGGAACAAATGTCTAGAGTTCCATATTCTAGTACTATTGGAAGTTTGATGTATGCTATGATTTGTGCTTGTTCAAATATGTGTTATGCGGTACGTAGGTCTGGTAAGCAGATATAAATGAAATCACCAAAGGGATAATTGGAAGGCAGTGAAGAGAATATTTCAATATCTAGAGGGAACTACAGACTATTCAATGTATAGTGGATCTGATTTGGTTTTAAGAGTTTATATGGATGGCGATGATCAAAATATTGATATTTATTATGTTCTTAGAAAATGGTGGTAACATTTTTTGTGAAAATAGTAAGAAATAACCTAGCACTTCGTGGCTAGTGCATTTGCAATACAAGAAGCTATTTTGTTAAAGTGATTCTTTGAGCATTTGAATATTGCAAGGAATCCTAAGGGCCCCATGACTTTATATTGTGACAGTTAGGTGGCTATCGCATATACAAAGGATCCTAAATATCATAGCAAAACCAAACACATTGATATTAAGTATAATTTTATGAGAGATATAATTGCAAGTGGAGAAGTGAATTTACAATACATTCTTACTTGTGAGATGGTAGCTGATCCGTTTACGAAGGTGATATCAAGAGACTTGTTTGAGAAACATGTTAAGTCTCTAGGCTTACGTAGGATGTGATTTGTATTGTTATATAACTTTGTTGTTATAACATTATCATCAATATAAGATTGTTTAATTTATATCTTAAAGGCGTGTGGTAATATTTAATATGTCGAACAAGCCATGAGATTGACTCTCTTACACGAGCAATCAGCTCTTACGTCGAGGAGTATGAAGAGATAAATATCCATCATATTTAGACTTTTTTTGGAAACCAGGCAAGAGTCTCTTTGAGAAAATGAGTTTGAGGATGATTGTAGAGAGAAACTCAGGTTAGACATTGAAAATGTCTAGACCAAGGTCTGTACGATGTTGGAGTGAGACACATGCGCGTATACAAGGTGAGAACAATGTAGCAGCATGTTTCATACCACATATGTTATATGACAAGAGGATTAATGAAAGAATGATCCCTGTTTCTTCATTGTGCAGGACCTTGAAAAGTCAAAGTTGAACTTTTCAATTGAACATCCTTTGACCTTTTACTGTTTCTTGAAATTTCAATCGATGTTGATATTTTAGCATGCTACTAATAGCCATGTATGATTCATCAATGCATATGATGCATTTCTAGGAAAGAAGTTGATTTGAAATAGATAGATTCGAGTAGAAAGGAACACTATAGCAATTGAAATTGAATATGAACTATAGTTTTCACCTCTTAAAGAGGATGAGGGATAAAAATGATTAACTATTGGAGTAGTTAAAATCTAGGGTATTGTGAGTATTGATATCCTTATATTGATAGTGCATTCTTCCTGTACATGATTAAGTTCCTATATAAGTCTTATAATGTCATGACCTAAGCATAGGGCCTAGAAGTGACATAGGGAATGGGGAACCTGAAAGAACCCCAAACAAGCCTCTTAGGATATCATTCATACATCCTTGGTCACAGAAGCAAAGTAAACATCAACAAGTGATAGAATTAAAAAGGGAAGTAGGACTAAGGGAAGTCTTTCATACCTAGAAACATAAGAAGAGTGAAACTCATAAGCATATACACATTTAGTATCCAACAACACCTATACTTTAGAATGGAGCGGGGGCCAAGACATTTCTAGGGCTCACCCTTATGATAATAAGCATCCAACATAAGGAACAAGTCTTATTATAACATGAAATAAAGTAGATATTGTCCTCGAAGTTGAGGACTCACCAAAAGCTTTCTTGGAAAATCGAACTAGCCACGTGGGAGAGTATGATCAAAAGGAGCTCCAGCCCCTACATGGTAATATCATGTAGGCATAGAGTATACATTAGTACATTTGAATGTACTAAGTGTGCAGGGTGCAATACAATAAGGACACAAGCCCATATAATAAAAATGCATAATCATAATAACTGGATATATTATCAATATGACATGCATGATCAATGCTTGTAATAAAATATGCTTGCAAGATATTCAACTTTGCATAATATATCATACATATGTGGAAAGAGACCTCAATCGATATAGACCAAGTAACTATAACTTGTACTCCGAGGCATGACATCTCCTAGGTATAGGTGACCGAGCATAACACCCCCCGCAAAGTGTGGTCTACTTGCCAAGGCAAATCAAACATGATAATATGAACTAGATGAATCCACTAGTATAGCAAGGGCATAATATATAATTCTCTAGTGGCACATAGTTTCGAGACTAAAGACTTTATATAAGGACCCTTGACTCGAGCCCGTATCTTTTGCCTCAATCGGTGCTAAGTGAAATTCCACGAAATACTTGAAATAATCATACTTTTATATAACATGAATAACTTATAAGAGATATGATAACATGACTTGAGTAGCACATAAACATGTTTGACCTTTAGTAGTGAGTCTAAATTGAACAATGAGAGTATATAATAATCATACACAATCTCTTGCTTTAACATGAAAGGCTCACAAGAGGTAAAGATCTTGATAAGGCTCAACTTGATACTTTTAAAATCATAGGCACTTTTCATGAATTAAATAAATGCTTGAAATCCTTTAATCATCATGAAATCACTTGACTTGTAAATCATGTAATAGATCATCAATAACTTGAGAATTCTTGTCATGTGATTTTTATCAAACACATGGTAGGTTCATGATACTTGTTCAAAATCATGCAATTCAAGAGTAAAATAAATTAGTAAACTCAATGCAAATCAACCACCAATATTATAGTAAAACCCTCATTTAAAGTATCTTGAAATCCATCACAAAAGCTTGTAATAGTTCATAGTTTCAAAGCTCAAATCATGCATAGCCCCAGTACATAAAAAATAATTCATAGAATAAGCTTGAAATAGATATTCAAGCATAATCAATCAACAATTTATAAAACCTCAACATAATTTATGTGCATAAATCACAATAAGAGATACCCATAAGTAATATAACTTGAAATCAGGCAATTTTCATAAAAAGAGAAGGTTGGACTCCATGGGTGAAAAGACCCATGGATATAGACCCATATGCCTTAAACCTTGAATCCTTTGAGATGAACTTAAAGGAGACAAGAAGATTGAGATAGGTTCTAGAGTTCCAAAATTGAGCTTGAAATCCTTGAATTTGAATGAGAGATTTTATAAAGTCTTGGAGAGGTTTTTGAGAGAGGTTTATGAGTTATAGAGTTGAAAAATAACTAAGTATGGAAGATTTCACGTTTAAATGGGCATGTAACTATTACCCTAATGCCCTTAGATGAAATAAGAAAAGCAAGGAAAATATTACACTGGTCTGCGCCCAAGGCGTGACGTGGACCTGACGCGAAGTTTAAACAACACTAGTCCACGCCCTAGGCGTATTATGGCCTGGGCACGATCAAGCACTGGAAATAAAAAAATATCAAAAATTATTTTTTATTAAGGGTCTTCTACAACTTCGGGTTATAGTTATTTCCTACTCAATTATTTCCCCTGATCGAGAATATGAAGTTGGATTTTCTAAATTACGCATGAATTTTGAGATATATGGAAATTACAATTATAGGGCATTTCGAAGCACATAAGGGGTGTTTCAATATCTCTCCATTGGGGACATTCATCCCCGAATGTTACACAAAAATGTAGAAGAGAAGTAATTCTGAAGATTTCAGCCAGACTTGAATGCAACAAATGCAGTTAAACATTATTTTTCAAAAGTCTCAACATGAATGTCAAATATCACAATAAACTTGTTACCATAAACATGAATTCATGAAAAATGACATAAGGGATGAAACTTAAGACTTGAAATAATAGATGGGACCTAAGTTAATATGTTCAGCTTGTGTAAAGTGGAAGAGATATGGGTATCGCCTTTTTCATATCCCCCTCAGCTTCCCATGTAGCACTTTCAACTTGATGGTTCCTCCAAAGGACCTTGACGGATGGTACATCTTTGTTTATCAACCTCTTCACTTGTCTATCCAATCTCTCTACCGAGACCTCCTCATATGTCAAATTATTTTCCACAACATCAACCTCCTTTAAAGGTACTATATCACTTGGGTCACCCATATAATTCCTGAACATAGACATATACAAGACCGGGTAAATGATATTCATCTCCATAGGTTACTCTAATTCATATGCAACCTTACCAACCCTCCATAAAATTCTATAAGGTACCACAAAATTTGGGCTCAATTTTCTTTTCTTGCTAAACTAGACCACTTGCTTCATGAGCGAGACTTTCAAGTAAACCCGATCATCAACATTAAAATCAAAATCTCTTCTCCTCTCATCAGAGTAGGACTTTTTTCTACTTTGGGCCGTATTCAACCTATCCCTTATAAACCTCACCTTTTCCAAGGCTTCAATAAACAAATCTAAACCTAGCAATGCCATCTCCCCCACATCAAACCATCCAACCGGAGATCTACAATACCTACCATATAAAGCTTCAAAGGGAGCCATACTAATGCTAGAGCGGTATCTATTGTTTTAAGGAAACTCAATAAGTGGAATATGTTCACCCCAACAACCCTTAAACTCTAAAATACAAGCTCTAAGCATATCCTCAAGAGTTTGGATAGTCCTTTCATATTGGCCATCCGTTTAAGGATGAAAAGTCGTACTAAGCTTGATCTTGGTACCAAGACCCTTTTGGAAGGATCTCTAAAAATGAGAAGTGAATTGAGCACCACGATCTGAAATGATAGATAATGGTACCCACTGCAATCTAACCAACTCGTCGATATATAACTTGCCATAATCATTGGCACCATAGGTGGTTTTGATCGTTAGAAAGTGAACCAACTTTGTTATTCTATTAGCAATAACCTAAATAGAATCAATGTGTCTCCTAGTCTTAGGCAACCCAACTATAAAATCCATGTTAATTTCTTCCTACTTTCAAGTTAGAATCTCTATGTCTTGGGCTAGGCCACCCGACTTTTGATGTTCGACTTTCACTTGTTGGAAATTGTGACAATCGGCTACAAACATTGCAATATCTCTCTTCATATCACACCACCATTACATCTCCCTCAAGTCCCTATAAATCTTTATGGAAAATCAACTTTTTCAAGTCATCAACATTAGGCACACATAACCTATCTTGGTACTTAATGGCACTGTCTCCCCCTTAGGAGAAAACCTCCACTTTACCATTCCTCACCAAGGCCTTGAACTCTAGTAAGGCGGGGTCAAGGTCTTGTTTTGACTTAAGTTCCTCAATCAAAGAAGATTTAGAACTATCAACAACCACTACACTACCATTTTCAACTTTATTTGATCTAACCCCCAACCTATCTAACCGGTGAACTTTCCTATCCACCTCCTTGTTATCAATATTAATACGAGCTAGGCTACCCATGGACACTCTACTTAGAGCATCGACCATGATATTAACTTCACCGGGATGATAATGTACACTCATGTCATAATCTTTAAGGAGCTCTAACCACCTTATATGTCTTAAGTTAAGATCTTTTTGTCTGAAAACATATTGGAGATTCATGTGGTTAATAAACACATCAACATGAACCCTATTCAAATAGTGACTCCAAATTTTCAAAGCAAACACCATGGCCGCCAATTCAAGATCATGGGTGGGATAATTTCGCTCATGCACCTTAAGTTGCCTATAGGCATATGCTATCACTTTGCCATTTCGCATCAAAACACATACCAAACCAATTCTTGAGGTATCACAATAAACCACAAATCCTTCTAAACCTTTCGAAAGAGCCAAGATAAGAGCAGAGACAAGGTTGTCTCTCAAAGTTTGAAAACTCTTTTCACATTTATCGATCCAAACAAATTTTGCCTTCTTTTGGGTCAACTTAGTCATAGGAAAAGCAATACAAGAAAAATCATTCACAAACCTCCAATAGTAACTCGCAAAACCCAAGAAACTCCTATTGTCCGTCGGAGTCAACGGCCTAGGCCAGTTTCTTATCACCTCCGTCTTCTTAGGATCCACCTTAATGCTATCACCCGGTACCACATACCCTAGAAAAGAAACCTCTTTCAGCCAAAATTCATACTTTATATTTAGCAAACAACCTCTCATTTCTCAAAATTTGCAACACCACACTCAAATGATTCACATGATCTTCTTCACTCCGGGAATAAACTCAATATATTATCAATAAAAATCACTACAAACACATCAAAGTAGGGTTTGAAGAACCTATTCATGAGATCCATAAATCTTGCCGGTGCATTAGTCAATCCAAAAGATATTACCATAAATTCAAAATGCCCATACCTAGTTCGAAAAGCTGTATTAGAAATATCATATTCCCTCACTCTCACTTGGTAGTATCTGGACCGAGAATCAATCTTAGAAAAGTGATTAGACCCTTGTAGTTGATTAAAAAGGTCAATGATTCTTGGTAGAGGATACTTGTTCTTTATAGTAACCCTATTAAGTTACCGATAATCAATGCACATTCTAAGGGAACTATCCTTTTTCTTTACAAACAACACAGTTGCACCCCAAGATGACTTACTAGGACTTATGAAACCTTTCTCCAACAAATCCCTCTATTGATCCTTCAACACTTTCAACTCTGTTGGGGCCATACGATAAGGGGGAATGGAAATGGGTTATGTATCAGGAAGGAGGTCTATATCAAATCTATTTTTATTTGGGGAGAAACATTAAAAATCTCATCAAGAAAGACATCAAGAAACTCATTGACCACTGGAACCGACTCAATAGGAAGGACTTTAGATTCAACATCCCTAACTCTCACAAGATGGTATAAGCAACCCTTAGATATCAACTTTTGGACTTTAAGACAAGAAATAAATCTATCCTTGACCACCACATTAAAACTTTCCCAATCAAGGATAGGTTTATTAGGGAACTGGAATCTCACTTTATGGGTTCTACAATCAATGGAAGCATGATATGCATGTAACAAATCTATCCCAATAATAATATCAAAATCCACCATCGAATATTAGAAGTTTCTTGGGTTTGACAAGTTATTATTGGAGGTTTGTAAATGAATTCCCTTCTACTGCTTCTCCTATAACAAAGTTGACCCAAAAGAAGGCGAAATTCATGTATACCAACGAATGTGAAAAGAGTTTCCAAAGTTTGAAAGATAAGCTTGTCTCTACTCCTATCTTGTCGCTACCAGAAGGGTTGGAAGGATTTATGATGTACTGTGATGCCTCAAGAATTGGTTTAGGGTGTGTTTTGATGCAAAATGTAAGGTGATAGCGTATGCCTCTATACAACTTAAGGTGCATGATAAGAACTATCCCACCCATGATCTTGAATTGGAGGCCCTGGTATTTGCTTTGAAAATTTGGCATCACTACTTGTATGGGGTTCATCTTGATATTTTTAGCAACTATAAGAATCTTCACTATGTGTTTAACCAAAAAAATCTTAACTTGAGATAAAGAAGGTGGTTAGAGCTCTTCAAAGATTATGATATGAGTGCGCATTATCACCTCAGCAAAGCTAATATTATAGCTGATGCTCTAAGTAGAGTATTTATGGATAGTCTAGGTCATGCTGATGATGGTGGCAAGGAAGTGGCTAGAGAGGTTCACCGGTTGGCTAGATTGGGTATTAGGTTGGATAAAGTTGATAATGGTGGTGTAGTGCTGGTTGATGGTTCTAAATCTTTCTTGATTGAGGAGGCAAAGGCAAAACAAGATCTTGACCCTGCCTTGCTAAAGTTGAAGGCTTTATTGAGAGATGGGAAAGTGGAGGTTTTGTCCCAAGGGGGAGATGGTGCCCTTACGTACCAAGGTAGATTGTGTGTGCCAAATGTGCATGACTTGAAAGCATTGATCTTGAAGGAGGCCTATAATTCATCCTATTCCATTCACCTAGTTATTCAAATATCCATAGAGACTTGAGGGAGGTGTATTGGTAGGGTGGTATGAAGAGAGACATTGCCAAGTTCATATGATGTCATAATTGCCAACAAGTGAAAGTAGAACGAACATCAAAGGCCGAGTAGCCTAGCCGAAGATATAAATATTCCTACATTGAAGTGGGAAGAGATCAACATGGATTTTGTGGTTGAGTTGCTTAAGACTAGAAAACATTTTGACTCTAATTATGTTGTTGTGGATAGAATGACAAAGTTGGTCACTTCCTACCAGTCAAAACTATTTATGGTGCCGAAGATTATGCCAAGTTGTACATTCATGAGTTGGTTAGATTTCATGGGGTGCCTTTGTCTCTAATTTTGGATTGGGGTGCTTAATTCACCTCTCACTTTTGGAGTTCATTTCAAAGAGGTCTCGGTACCAAGGTTAAGCTTAGCACAACTTTTCATCCTCAAACAGATGGTCAAGATGAGAGGACTATCTATACTCTTGAGGATATGTTCAGGGCTTGTGTTTTAGAGTTTAAGGGTAGTTCAGATGAAAATTGTCTACTCATTGAGTTTCTTACAACAATAACTACCACTCAAGCATTGGTATAGCTCCCTTTGAAGCTTTGTATGGTAGATATTGTAGATCCCTGGTTAGGTGATTTGAAGTAGGAGAGATGGCTTTGCTAGGTTCGTATCTAGTCATGGAGTCCTTGGAGATGGTGAGGTTGATTAGGGAGAGATTGAAAACCACCCAAAGTAGACAAAAGTCCTATTTCGGTGCGAGGTGAAGAGATCTAGAGTTTGAGGTTGGTGATTGGGTCTGCTCGGAAGTCTCACCCATCAAAGGTGTGGTCCAATTTGGCAAGAAGTAGAAGTTGAGCCCAAGGTTTGTGGATCCCTATCAATTTTTATGGAGAGTGGGTAAGGTTGCATATGAGTTAGATTTGCCTATGGAGATAAATATGGGTCATCTAACCTTCTATTTGTCCATGTTGAGGAAGTGTGTGGGTGACCCAAGTACTATTGTGCCCTTAGATGTTGTGGGTCTCGTAGGAGATAATTTGACCTACTAGGAGGTCCTGGTTGAAATTTTGGATAGACAAGTGAAGATATTGAGACACAAAGATGTAGCTTCCGTCAAGGTCCTTTGGATGAACCAACAAGTTGAAAGTGTCACATGGGAAGACGAGACAGAATGAAAACGTGATACCTATATTGCTTTCACTCTAATCAAGCCAAAGGTAATAATTTAAGTCCCCTATATGATTTCAAGTTCTAGGTTTCTGCCCTCATGTCATTTCTCATGCATTCATGTTCATGGTAACAAGTGTATGGTGATTTTTGGCATTCATGTTGAGATTTTTAAAATGATGTTTAAGTGCATCTGTTGCATTCATGTCGGGCTAAAATCTTCATGATTACTTCTCTTATGCATGTTTTTTTGACATTTGGGGATGAAGTTTCCCAATGGGGAGATATTGAAACACCCCAAAATAAGCCTCTTGACTTGTCATACACACCCTTGGTCACGGAAGCATATAAAACATATGTAGAATAGAATGGGGCATTAGGTTTAAGGGAAAGCTTTGCAATACATCAACATCCATAGACAAGTAATCATAGCTCATATCATAAATACATAACTTATCCAACAAACACCTCTAGATATATAAATAGAGCGGTGGCCAAGACAAAGTAACCTGACTCACCCTCATAATCAAGTAGAACATAAGATAGTGTCTTAATATATAAATAATAGCAACATAGACTAAGATCCTCAAAGTGGAGGACTCACCAAGTAGCTTTGAGTAGAACCGATCTAGCCATGCTGAGGAGGATGATTAACTTAGGCACCGATTCCTACATGGTGATATCATGTAGGCCAGAATATGCGTTAGTACATTTGAATATACTAAGTATGTTTGATGCGATGCAATAAGAGATAAGTATCATAATCCAAAATGCATAATGATAGGCAATTGGCATATCATATCAATATGACATGTAGGATCGATACATAAGTAAAACATGCTTTAAGTAACTCATGCTCATACAGGATATGATATATGAAGATGAGACCAAGCTAGCTATCCAACCTTGTGTTAGGCTAAGATGGTAATGCTCATACCACCATCACCCTAGGTGGTGAGATACGCACCCCTTACATGGTTAATGACATTCACACCTATCATCCATATGGCGAGGTACAAACCCCTCATGTGGTTGGTGAGTACTAACCCCTACCTCAGTTACCAAGGTACTAATCCCTCTATAGGTTACCCGAGCTATTGTCACCA
>JAOTQJ010027984.1:0-16235 GCA_025642045.1 Solanum sejunctum | reverse complement strand
TTTGTTCATTCTAGACCTTGAGTCGGCAATCAATTGTGGAGCATATTTTGAGAGTTGGTTGACCTTGAGGGCATACTCCCTTACAGTCATAATCTTCAGCACTATAAGTAGTCTTAACCGGTAGGAGGTGAGTTGACTTTTTCATTCTATCAACCTCAAACCAAATTGAATCAAAATGCTTTTTAGTCTTAGGCCACCCAACCACAAAATCTATGTTGATTTCCTCCCACTTCCAAGTAGGAATCTCTATATCTTGGGCTAGGCCACCGGACCTTTGATATTCGGGTTTTACTTATTGGCAATTGAGACAACCAAATACAAATTTAGCAATGCCTTTCTTCATACCACCCCACCAAATAGGAAGAATTATGATAATCTTCTCTCTCAAGCCATCAACACTAGGCACATCAATCTACCTTGGTACCTAAGGGCACCATCTCTCCCTTGGGAGAAAACCTCTACCTTACCATTTGTCACTAAGTTCTTCAACTCTAGCAACCCGAGGTCAAGGTCTTGCTTTGCCTTCACCTCCTCAACGAATGAGTACTTAGAGCCATCAACAACCGCTACACCATAATTGTCAACCTCTTCCAACCTAACACCTAATCTAGCCAACAGATGGACCTTTAACCGATGGACCTCTGTAGCTACCTCCTTACCACCATCACTAATATGTGCTAAGCTACTCCTAGACACCCTAATCAAAGCATTGGACACCATATTAGCTCTACCAGGATGATAATGCACACTCATATCATAATCCTTAAGGAGCTCTAACCACCTTCTTTGTCTCAAGTTGAGGCCTTTTTGAGTGAACACATATTGGAGACTCTTGTGATCAGTAAACACATCAACATGAACCCCATACAAGTAATGACACCAAATTTTCAAAGCAAATGCCACGACGACCAATTCAAGATCATGGGTAGGGTAATTCTTTTCATGCACCTTAATTTGTCTAGAGGTATAAGCTATCACCTTACCATTTTTCATCAAAATACACCCCAAACCAATTCTTGAGGCATCACAATACACAACAAGCCCTTCTAACCCTTCTAGTAGTGACAAGATAGGAGCGAACACAAGCTTATCCTTTAAGGTTTGGAAAATCTTTTCACATTAATCAATCTACACAAATTTAGCCTTCTTTTATGTCAACTTAGTCATAGGAGAAGCAATAGACGAGAATCCATTTACAAAGCTCCGGTAGGAACCCTCTAAGGCCAAGAAACTTTTAATATCTGATGGGGTCAAAGGTCTAGGCCAATTCCTAATTACTTTCATCTTTTTCAGATCAATCTTAATACCATCCTCTGACACAACATGACCTAGAAAGCCAACCTCTTGTAACCAAAACTCACATTTCTTATACTTGGCATACTACTTCTCTTCCCTTAACTTTTGTAGTACCACCCTCAAATGATTCACATGCTCTTCCACTATGGGAATGGATCAAAATATCATCAATGAAGACCATCACAAATAAATCAAGGTAGGATTTAAAAACCCTATTCATAAGATCCATGAAGATAGTCGGTGCATTAGTCAAATCGAAGGACATAGCCACAAACTCATAGTGCCCATACCTAATCCGAAAGGCCGTCTTGGGAATGTAACACTCCCTCACTTTCAGTTGGTGATACCCAAATCAAAGATCAATTTTAGAGAAGTGACTAGCCCCTTGAAGTTGGTCAAAAAGATGATCAATTCTTGGTAGAGGATACTTATTCTTTATGGTGACCCTATTAAGTTGCGGGTAGTTAATGCACATTCTAAGAGTACCATCCTTGTTCTTTATAAACAATACTGGTGCACCCCAAGGCGACTGGCTAGGCCTAATAAAACCCTTCTCTAAGAAATCCCTCAATTGCTCCTTCAACTCCTTTAACTCTACTAGGGCCAAATGGTAAGGGTTAATAGAAATGGGTTGAGTATCAGGAAGGAGGTCTATACCAATGCTTATTTCCCTTTTGATAGGAACACTGGAGAGATCATTTATAAAAACATCCAGAAAATCATTAACCACTAGAACTGATTATATAGGAAGGACTTTGGACTCAACATCCCTAATCCTCACAAGATGGTAGAGACACCCCTTATAAATCAACTTATGGGATTGGATGTAGGAGATGAATCTACCCTTGACTACCACATCATGACTCTCCTACTCAAGAATAGGTTTATTTGGGGATTGGAATTTGACTCTATGAGTTATACAATCAATAGAAGCATAGTATGCGTGTAACCAATCCATCCCAAGAATAACATCAAAATCCACCACATCCAACTTAATAAAATCACAAGGCAATATTTTATGTAAAATGCAAATAGGATAACTTTTATAGATTCTTCTAGCAACAATAGATACACAAACGGGAGTAGAAACCTTATATGGCTCACACAACAATTCAGGTTCAACATGAAAGTTTTTGGCAACAAAGGGAGTAACAAAAGAAAGAGTGGAGACCTGTTTGGAAACAAAGGGAGTAACAAAAGAAAGAGTGGCATGCAGGTCTATCAATGCATACACATCAAAATTAAAGACTTTTAATAAACCGGTAATGATATTGGGCACCTCATCTAGCCTTGCCTCCCATGAAGAGTATATAGCCAGTTTTTCCTTGAGCACCTCTTTGAGGGACTCCTCTTCCCCTAGGAACCACATTTGCACCATGTGGACAGACATCTTTACCCTTGTTCTGATTATGAGGAAAATCAACCTTCTTGTGACCTACTTCTACACAACTATAGCAAATGCTATTGTCCCTCAAATATGGGCCACCATGGCCCCTAACACACCTTTGGCACATGGGGTTAGGTAACATACAACCTCCACCTTGGAATCTTTGATTATCATTAGCAACCCTTCTATTAGGAGCATTTGAAGAACTTTGGCCTTGATGAAGCCGGTCATTGCTAGGACTTTGGAACTTACACTCAAAATGGGCCCTCTTGGCCTCATTACTTCAACTCTTCCTTATCTTTTCCCCCTCCAATTGTTTGGCATAAGTCATTAGGCTAGACAAGTCCATGTAACTAATCAACATAGCAACATGACACTCCTCATTAACCAAATTGGATACCCCTATCACAAATTTGTTCATTCTAGACCTTGAGTCGGCAATCAATTGTGGAGCATATTTTGAGAGTTGGTTGACCTTGAGGGCATACTTCCTTACAGTCATTGACCCTTGATTTAGATTCATGAATTCTATCATTTTGGCCTCCCTTAGATCAAGATGGAAGAACCGGTTGAAAAATGCCACCTTAAACTCCTCCTAAAGGATCACATTGTTGTTCCCCTTCTTCTCTTTTCATTAGGTAAACCATATTTGGGCCAAACCCTTAAGTTGGTAGGCTGCCAACTCCTCTTTCTCTTTTGATCTAACACCCATAATAGATAATACTTTGTACACCTCATTAATAAATTCTTGAGGGTTCTCATCCACTTTAGACCCATGGAACTTCAGTGGGTTCGTCCTTATGAAATCTCTCACTCTAGATGATAGAGTAGGAGCATGAGGGGTATGGGTCCCTTGGTTGATTTGATTAGTCATTGTTTGAGCTAACACGACAATAACATCCTAGAACTCTTCATGAGCCAGTTATTCTTCAGGTGTATGAGCTTTTCTTTCTCTCGGGATAGGCATAATCTAAAATAACAAAGAACATTCATTAGGGGAAGGCCTTACCTTAACTTCTATAACATAACATAGATCAAAAAGAAGGGAAATATTTCCTAAAATGCCTCATAACCTCTTACTCATAGTTATGGTGCACTTCACAACCCTGAATAAGATTCTAATCGGCTCGTGTGGCATGTTGTGTCACATGCCTTAGCAACAAAGTGGATATTTTAGGATAGTCACATGGCTCATGAGATATGACACGACCTGTGTGACATCACTACATGGGAGAGTTCTACAAAAATGACATAACTCCTTCATCCGAGCTCGGAATGAGGTGAAACCAAGTGCATTGGAAAGCTAACTCAAAGAGATTTCATTTGGTATATCATGGGTCATACTGTTCTTTGTCTGTTAAATGTTATAGTCATTCAAATTTGACCCTTGCACAAACCAACTCCCAAAACTCAATTGATAGGGAAGTCTTGAACTCATCAAAGTGCTAGAAGTCTCCCACGACCCTAATACACTCCCCACCTAAACAAATGAGGCTTGAAACATGGGTACATAAGAGTATGGAGTTATGTGTTGTAACAACTTCTAAGCTAAGTATAGAAACTTTATGGCCAAGGCACTGCCACGTCTTGCCACACGAGCCGTGTGGTGTTGCACGGGCCGTGAGGCCCTTCATGAGGCTTCCGAAGCGAAAATTTTTCTAAGTATAAAATTATCATCTCATAACTTTTAAAAAATTTTCTAAGTATGGTTTGACAGAATAGTAAATGGACCGTGTGGCTTCACACGACTCGTGAATCAGCTAGTGAGGTGACACTTTGTCAATTTTTCCCTCTGTTTCACTAATGATGTTTTCTTAAATTTAATCTATTCTACTATCTTTTGGGACTTCTAATAATATCTTAACTATCCGAAAGGACCTAAACCCTATTCAAAAGGATCAAATTCATTCCTCTCAACTTGAATACACTCTCAAATTCTCTCTCGAGCCTTCACCAAAATCCCAATAAGAATGCAAGAGAACTAAAGTTTTGGATTCCAAGACCCCCTTCCAAACTTCAAGTCATTCTCAACCCAATTTCATGAAATTCAAGGTCTAAGGTATGTGGGTTTAAACCATTTGGTACTTTCACCCGTGGTCCCTAGCCTTTCTTTTTATAAAAATTGCATGTTTTCAAGTTGTATTATCTATGGGTATCTCTTATTTTGAATTATGATTATAAACTATGATGGGGTTTCATGAAATGTTGATTGACTATGCATATTTTGAGCTATGAAACTATGATCTATTGTGAGATTTGATGATCAATTTTAATGTATCTTACATAAGGGTTTTTACTATGTATTGGTGGGTTGATTTACATTAAATTTTCAAACATCATTTCAATATTGAATTGCATGATATTGAACTGGCATTATACACCCACCCAGTGTTTGATAAAATATCTTGTTAAAGATTCATGAGTTATTGATGATCTATTGCATGGGTTATGAGCCAAGTGACTTAATGATGATTAAGGGAATGTATATATGTGTTGAATTCATGAAAAGTATCTATGATGTTGCAAGTAGAAAAACACCTTATTGAGGGGATGACATGCCTTAATCACTTTGTTGAGGGGGTGACATGCCTTAATCACCTTGATGAAGGAGTGACATGACTTAATCACCTTGATGAGGGGGTGACATGCCTCAAGCACCTTGTTAAGGGGGTGGCATGCCTCAATCACATTACAAGGGGGTGACATGCCTTGGATTCTAAGTACTACTTTTCTTGGTCTATGATGATAGTCTCTTCCTATACATATAATCTATATTCTCAAGTTATGTGTCTTACAAGTATATTTTACTTCAAGCATTGATCATGTATGCCATATCGATATTAAACTTATTTGTCACAACCCAAGCCTAGGGCCTAGACGTGATCAGTAAATAGGGAACCCAAAGTAACCCCAAAGAAGCCTCATAGCATATCATCACACATCCTTGGTTGCGAATGTAAGATAGTTCATCATAAGAAACATAAACAAGGGGAATTGGGACTATGGGAGAGAGACTCATATTTAAATAGCTTGAATAACATAAGTGAGCCAAAGCTCAAGCATAATACATATTTGTCCAATAACACCTCTAACATAGAACTTTGCGGGGGCCAAGACAAACAACTGGACTCACCCTCATAGTCAAAGTATAACAAAAGGAAAGATAGTCTTCAATACATAGCATAAGAACATAGATATTGCCCTCGGACATGAGGACTCACCAAATAGCTTGAATGGAAGAAACTAGCCATGTGGAGGGGGATGATGAATAAATGGAGCTTAGGTTTCTATATGGTACTATCATATAGGCATATGGTATGTGTTAGTACATTTGAATATACTAAGTATGTAGGATGCAATGCAACAAGAGATAGATAACATAATCAAAATAAATAAACATAAATAATAGATATCATAGGAATGATACATGTATAAATGATGCTTGAAGTAAAATCATGCATATATAAATCATAAAACATAAGTAGAAGGAGACTATCATCATAGACCAAGCAACTAGTGCTTAGAATCCAAGGTTTGGCACCTTCTTAGAGGGTGATCAAGGTATATACCCCTTAATCGGTAGATAAACATCACACCCTTCATCAAGGTATCCAAGGTATCAACCTCTCAACAATGGTTGATGGACATCCCACCCTCCATTTAGGTGGACAAGACATCAACCCCTTGCCAGTTAATGGACATCCCACCCTTCATTTAGGTGACCAAGGCATCAAAACCATGCTGGTTAATGGACATCCCACCCTCTATTTAGGTGGTCAAGGTATCAATCTCTTATTGATTAACGGATATCACACCCTCCAATTAGGTGTTCAAGGTATCAACCGCTCAACAATGGTTAATGGACATCACACCCTCTATCGAGGCGGTCATCTTAGAATAACTTAGATGTTTCTCATTAGCATAGCTCATGTAAACATTCATTTCATAATCATAAAGTAATTAACTCATAAGACATGCTTTAGACCTTCAATTCCTCAAGAAACCACATCCATATATTTTATCAAACAGTTAGAGGGTGCGTAATACTAGTATAAAACTATGAAATATAGAGATGAAATCATGCAATAAAATTCATTGAAACCATCAACCAACACCTTGCAACACCCTCAAGTAATATACATCAAAATTCCTTATCAATCCCAACTTAGATCCAAGATTTAGAGCTCAAAACATGCTAAACAAACATACTTTCGTGAACTCAAATCGCTGTGTAGTAAATTTCTTAATATACAAAACCCATATGTAAAATTAACTTCAAATCATGCAATTTAAGTAGAAAAGAGGATTGGGCACCATGGGTGAAAGGACCTAATGGTTGAAACCCACATACCTTGACTTTGGAGAGTTTCTTGAAGAAGATTTGAAATAGAGACTTGAAGCTTGAATGAAATCCTTAGATCCGAAAAGAGATTAGGACACTTGAATATTGAGGAGGACTTGGGGCTTGACTTGGTTTCCTTGAATTCCAACAAGACTTCTTGAAAACCTTGAGAATGAATGGAGAATTTGATGAAGATTAGAAAGGATTTTGAGAGGTTTTTGGTTGGCTTTTAGGGCTCATAATGCCTAGACAATGAGGGATTTTCGTTTATATAGGTATAGGGTTGTTACTCAATTGCCCTAGAGTAAAAAGGACAATTTTTGAAAAATTTTGAACTAGTCCGTATCAAGTCAGCTTTGCGGACCCATTGCGGACAACTACTATTTTTGCAAAGTTTCACCAAAAAGTATTTTTCTTGGCATGGACAAAGTATACCTTGTGGTGATTATTTTCTCACACAATTTTACCCTTTGAACACGAATATGAAGTCAGATTTATGAAATTATGTATGGATTTTAAGATATTGAAAAAATGCATCATAAGGTATTTTCAATCTACATGGAGGGGTGTTTAAATATCGTTGATTTGAGATATAAGGGAACTATGATTATGGGGGAATTCCTAGGCAAATGTGGGGCGTTTCATTATCTATTGCTTATTCCTATGCTTTTTGACTATTTTGTCTATGTCTTGTTGCATTACATCCTACATACTTAGTACATTCAAACGTACTAATGCATACTCTACACCTACATGATGTTACCATGTAGGAACTGGAGAACCTGTTGATCATCCTCCACAAGGCTAGTTTTGGAATCTTGAAAATAAGCTTTGTTGAGTCCTCAAGTTCAGGGACACTAGTTATGCTATTCATACCTTTTATTAGTTATCTTGGTTGAACTTTCGATACTATAAGGGTGAGCTTGGAAAGTGTCTTGGCCCTCACTCCAATCTATGTTTAGATGTATTGTTGGAACAATTGATGTACTTATGCTTTGAGCTTTGACTCTTTTATGTTTTATGCTATTAAAGACTTCCCTTAGTCCTATTGTCCTTGTTTATGTCTCTCATTGTTGTTATTTTGTTTCTATTACCAAGGATGTGTCATTGATATGATAAGAGGCTTTCTGGGGTTCCGTTGGCTTCCCCATTCGCCGTATCACATCTAGGCGCTAAGCTTGGATCATGACAAACTTGGTATCAGAGCACTAGGTTATTAATGGTCCTCAAAATCCAATACACTATGTCGATTAGAGTCTTATTCATGTATGATACCCCATAACTCCATGCTCTTATGTTTCTATGTTTCAAGCTTTATTTGTGTAGTTGGGGAGCGTATTAGGGTCATGGGTGGCTTCTAGTACTTAGACGAGTTTAAAACTTCTGTACGAGTTGAGTTTGGGTGTTGGTTCATGCAAGGATCAACTTTAATCGAGCATAACTTTTTTCACACTTAGAACTAGATAGCCCACAATATGTCAAATGAAATACTTTTGAGTTACCTTTCTAATGCACTTAATTTCACCTCATTTTGAGTTCGGATGAAGGAGTTATGACCATTTTCAAGGACCCTCCTATGCAGTGAAACCAGACGAGAAGCTTTACGGGTAGTGAGATGTTGGACGGGCCGTCTGGGCAGCCTTGAGCTGGAAAAGGCCATGTTGAGATTAAGTCATAGGGCATGACTAGTGTAATGGGCCGTGTGTGGCTTGCCATTGGCTGTGTGGTTAGTTGTGGAGTGTGTGCAAGTGAGAAAGGTGAGCATGGGAGGGAGTTTTTTACTAATTGTAGTGACACGGGCACCTTTGATAGGCCGTGGTAGGTCAGAAGGCTCGTGAGCCTTAGGCGTGTGGTGGATTGTAACATTGTTTCTCTAAGTTTAGTTGGATGGACCACTACATAGATCGTGTAACACCACACGACTCGTGAAAGTGGCCCATCAACGTGACAATGATTGTAACTTTTTCCCAAGTGTTCCAATTCTAATTTTTAGACTAAGTATCATCTCATGAGCACTCCACACGATCTGTAGTATGCCACACAACTAGTGTAACCTCAAGTGAGGTGATACTTCACTAATTTTTCCTCCGTTTCACTAATGGTATTTTTGTAAATTTTATTTATTCTAATGATCTTTTTGGACTTCTAATGATATCTTGACCTCCCCAAAAGACCTAAATCCTATTCCAAAGGATCAAATTTATTACTCTCATCTCAAATACACTCTCAAATTCTCTCAAGAGCATCCGTCTTTATCCCAACACAAATTCAAGGAAACTTAAAAATAAGGTTGGATTTTCGGACTCCATTCCAAGCTCCCATTCTTTCCCAACTCAATTTAAAGAAACTTAAAGTCTAAGGTATGTAGGTTTCAACCATTGGGTTCTTTCACCCATGGTGCCTAATCTTTTTTTTTTTTTACATAAATTGCATGTTTCTAAGTTGATTTACTTATGGGTTTTACTTATTATGAATGTAACTAAGAACTATATTGGGGTTTCATGAAAGTGTGATGGAAAACACATGTTTACTCATTTTAAGTCTATACTATGAGATGATTTGCCTATTATGATTATGTATGTTTTATGCTATAGAACTATGATCTCTCTTGATATTTGATAAGGGATTTTGATGTATGTTACATGAGGCTATAACCAAGTATTGGTAGGTTGTTTTACATTAAGTTTTCTTATATGATTTCACTCTTGAATTGTATAATTTTACACTAGCATTGCATACCCACCAAGTGTTTGATAAAATATCTGGTTAATGTATCTTAGGTTGTTGAAGGCCTAATGCTTTGCATATGAATCAAGTGAATTTACAATGATGAAAGGATGTTATGTATTTGTTGATTCAATGAGAAGTATCTATTATGTTGTGAGATGACCATAGCCAATTGAGAGGTGATACCTTAATCACCTTGGATAGGGGTGGTAAGCCATCAACCAATTAAGGGGTTGATACCTCAGTCATCTCGGATGGAGGTGGTAAACCATCAAATAGTGGAGAGGTTGATTCCTTAGTCACTTCTCAAGGGGTGGTCTACGTTGGATTTCGAGTACTAAGTTGGCTTGGTCTATGATAATCTTCTCTTCCTACACATGTAATATGTTCTATATAAGCATGCTTTCACTTCAAGCATCATTCATGCATGCCATATTTCTGTCATGTGCAATCAATGTGTATTTGTGCATTTAAATTACATTGCTTAGCCTTTGTTGCATTGCATCCTACATACTTTGTATATTCAAACATACTAATACATACCTTATGGCTACATGATATTACCATGTAGGAACCAGAGCCCCACTTGTTCATTTTCCCCCTCCACATGGCTAGAACTATCTTTCAAAGCAAGTTGGTGAGTCCTTCAATTTTGGGGACAATGTCTTTGATCTTATAATAACGACTCTCATTCTTTTCCTGCATGTTCTTGACTATGAGGGTGAGCCCATAAATCCCTACTCCTCTGAGTATTAGAGGTGTTATTGGAACATTATGATGTATTAATGTTATACTTTGACTTTATATGATTCTACAGTGTCAAAGATATTTCTTAGCCCCATATTTCCCCTTTTTCTATCTATTGTTGATTCATAATTACTTATGCGATCAAGGATGTGTAATGATATGGTAAGAGAATTATTTGGGGTTCCTTGGGGATCCCCATTTGCGGTGTCACATATAGGCCCTAGGCTTGGGTCATGATAAACTTGGTATTAGAGCACTAGGTTGTTAGTAGTCCTCGACATCCAATACACTGCATCGATTAGAGTCTTATTCATGGTTGTGTTGTGCACCACAACTATGAGTAGGATGCTATGAGTTGTTTTAGGAAATGTTCCCTTTTTTCATGATCCATGTTGTGCTATAGAAGTTAGGTAAAGTTTTTCCCCCTAACAAATGTTCTTTGCCATTTTTAGACCATTCCTAACACAACAGAAAGAAGAGCTCGCACTCTCGATGAACAACTGGCTCATGGAGAGCTATGGGATGCTCTTACTTTGTTAGCTCTAGCCATGGTTAACTAAGTCAACCAAGGGGCCCAATCACCTCATACTTCTACTCTAGCATCTCAGGTGAGCGACTTTATGAGGATGAACCCACCGGAGGTCAATGGGCCTAAAGTGGATAAGGACCCTCAAGAATTTATTGATGAGGTATACAAAGTGTTTGCTATTGTGGGTGTTAGATCGGAAGAGAAGGCGAAGTTGGTGGCTTACCAACTCAAGAGGTTGGCCCAAATATGGTATACTCAATGGAATATGGGAAATGTGTAAGATGACTTTCCTCAACTATTTCTTTCATCTTGAGCTTAGGGAGGCCAAAATGATGGAGTCCATAAATTTGAAACAAATATCTATGAGTGCGAGGAAGTATGCCCTCAAGTTCAACAAACTCTTAAAATATGCTCCCCAATTACTGTCTGATCCAAGATTTAGAATGAATAAGTTTATGATGGATGTATCAAATTTGGTGAATAAGGAGTGCCGGGCCACTATGTTGATTAGTGACAAGGATTTGTCTCGCTTGATGACTTATGTAGAACAAATGGAGGGGCAAAAACATAGGAAAAGGAGGAGTGGTAAGGCCAAGAGGGTTCCTTTTGATGGTAAGTTCCAAAGTCCAAGGGTGGCCAATTTCACCAAGGCCAAGGGTGTTCTCAAGCTCCTAGTGGAAGGTTAGGTAATGACTACCCAATCCCCAAAGAGGGTGGTAGTGTAATGCCTAGACTCGTGTGTCCAAAGTAAGGTAGGGTTCATAGTGGCTCATATTTGAGAGATACCAATGCTTGTTTTGGTTGTGGGGAAGTAAGCCACAAGATAATTGATTGTCGACGAAATCACAATAAGGGTAAGGATGTTCACCCTCAAGGCCCGGGTGCTAACACGGTTCCTTTTGGTAGAGAGAGACAACAAGGTGGTGGCCTAAGGCACAATTAGTTTTACGCTCTCTATAGGAGGCAAGGGGTTGATGAGGTGCCCGATATCATCACAGACATGTTAAAAGTCTTTGATTTTGATGTGTATGCATTAGTAGACCTAGGTGCCACTCTTTCTTTTGTTACTCCTCTTTTTACCAAAAAGTTTCATGTTGAGCCCGAATTGTTGTGTGAGTCTTATGAGGAGTCTACTCCTATTAGTGCATCTATTCTTGCTAGAAAGTTCTATAGAAATTGTCCCCTTTGCATCTTGCATAAAATATTGTCTTGTAATTTTTTTGAGTTGGATATGGTTGATTTTGATGCCATCATAGGGTTAAATTCCAATTCCTAAATAAACCTGTCCTTGAGTGGGAGAATCATGATATGGTGGTCAAGGGTAGGTTTATCTCTTACTTTAAAGCCCAAAAGTTGATCCCCAAGAGGAGTCTCTATCATCTTGTGAGGGTTAGGGATGTTACGTCCAAAGTCCTTCCTGTAGAGTTAGTTTTGGTAATAAATGAGTTCCTTGATGTCTTTCCAAGTGACCTTCTTAGTGTTCCTCCGGAAAGGAAAATAGACTTTGGTATAGACCTCCTTCTCGATACTCAACCCATTTCTATTCCCCCTTATCATATGGCCTCAACGGATTTAAAAAAGTTGAAGGAGCAATTGAGGGACTTGTTGGAGAAGGGTTTTATAAGGCCTAGCCAATCACCTCGGGGTGCACCAGTGTTGTTTGTGAAGATGAAGGATGGGTCTCTTAGAATGTGTATTGACTACCGACAACTTAATAGGGTTACCATTATGAATATCCTTTCCCTAGAATTTATGATTTGTTTGATAAACTTCAAGGGGCTAGTCACTTCTCTTAAGATTGATCTTTGCTCTAAGTATCATCAAGTTAAGGTGAGGGAGTGTGACAATCCCAAGATGGCCTTCCAAACTAGGTATAGTCATTATGAATTTGTGGTTATGTCTTTTGGATTGACCAATGCACCAACTATCTTCATGGATCTTATGAATTTTATCTTTAAGCATCGTCTATCTTCATGGATCTTATGAATAGTGTCTTTAAACCTTACCTTGATTTGTTTATGTTGGTTTTCATTGATGACATTTTGATCTATTCTCATAGTGACGAGGAGCGTGTGGCTTATTTGAGGGTAGTGCTACAAAGATTGAGGGAAGAGAAGATATATGCTAAATATGAGAAGTGTAAATTTTGATTGAAAGAGGTTACCTTTCTTGGTCATTTGGTGTCGGGGGATGGTATTAAGGTGAAACCTCAAAAGATAGATATGATTAGAAATTGGCCTAGACCATTGACCCTATTAGACATTAGAAGCTTCTTGGGCTTAGCAGGTTACTACCAGAGGTTTGTGAATGGTTTCTCTTCTATTGCTTCTCCCATGACTAAGTTGACTCATAAGAAGGCTAAGTTTGTATGGACCAATGAATGTGAAAAGAGTTTCTAAACCTTGAAGGATAAGCTTGTGGTTGCTCCTATATTGTCTCTAACAGAAGGGTTGGAAGGGTTTGTTGTGTATTGTGATGCCTCTCGAATTGGTTTGGGTTGTGTTTTGAATCAAAATGGTAAGGTGATAGCATATGATTCTAGGCAACTCAAAGTGCATGAAAAGAATTATCCTACTCATGATCTTGAATTGGCCACTGTGATATTTGCTTTAAAGATTTGATATTATTATTTGTAAGGAGTGCATTTTGATATGTTCACCAATCATAAGAGTCTCCAATATGTGTTCACTCAAAAGGATCTTAACTTGAGACAAAAAAGGTGGTTAGAGTTTCTTAAGGATTATGACATGATTGTGCATTATTATCCCGGTAAGGCTAATATAGTAGCATAGGCTTTGAGTAGGGTGTCTATGAGTAGCCTAGCTCATGCAGATGATAGGGGCAAAGAGCTGTCTAGGGAGGTTCTTCGGTGGCTAAATTGGGGGTTAGGTTGGAAGAGGCTAATAATGGTGGTATTGTTGTTGTTGATGGTTCAAAATCTTCCTCGGTTGATGAGGTTAAAAGCAAAGTAAGATCTTGATCCCTCCTTGCTAGGATTGGAGGCCTTGGTGAGAGAGGGCAAGGTAGAGGTTCTGTCTTAAGGGGAGATGGTGTCCTTAGATATCAAGGTAGGCTATATGTGCCTTTTGTTGGGGATTTGAGAAAGAATATTCTTGATGAGGCTCATAATTCTTCCTATTCTATTCATCCCTATTCTGCCAAGATGCATAGAGATTTTAGGGATGTGTTTTGGTGGGCAAGTATGAAGAAAGACATTGCTAAATTTGTATCCAATTATCATAGTTTCCAATAAGTCAAAGATAAACACCAAAGGATGAGTAGCCTAAACCAAGACATGGAGATTCCTACTTGGATGTGGGAGGACATTATCATGGATTTTATGGTCGGGTTGCCTAAGACTAGAAGGGGTTTTGATTCTATTTGTGTTATGGTTTATAGGATCACAAAGTCAGCTCATTTCCTATCGGTTAATAACTACTTATGGGGCCAAAGATTATGCTAAATTGTACTTAATAAGTTGGTGAGTTTGCATGGGATGTCCTTGTCTATCACATCAGATCGTGGTGCTGAATTTACTTCATAGTTTTGGAGGCCCTTCCAAAGGGGTCTTTGTACCAAGGTCAAGCTTAGTACGACCTTTCACCCTCAAATGGATGGCCAAGCCAAGAGAACTATCCAAACTCTTGAGGATATGCTTAGAGCTTGTGTATTAGAGTTTAATGGTAGTTGGGATAATCATCAACCATTGATTGATTTTGCTTATAATGATAGCTACCATGCAAGCATGGGTATGTCTACTTTTGAGGAGGCTTTTATGGAAGGCATTGTAGGTCCCTGATTAGAGGGTTTGTGGTGAGGGAGATGGCCTTGTTAGGTCTGGATTTGGTTATAAAGGCCATGGAGAAGGTGAGGGTGATTAGACAAATTTGAAAACCACCTAAAGTTGACAAAAGTCATATACCGATGTGAGGAGAAGGGATCTTGAATTCAAAGTTGGTGATTGGGTCTATTTGAAGGTCTCGCCAATGTAGGGTGTGGTCTGATTTAGCAAAAAAGGTAATTTGAGCCCTAGATTTTTAGGTCCCTATAAAGTGTTGAGGAGGATTGGTAAGGTGGCCTATAAGTTGGAGTTGCCCAATGACATGCATATGGTACATTCGGTCTTCCATATCTCGATGCTAAGGAAATATATGGGTGATCCTAGTATTATTGTGCCCTTAGATGTTATGGTTGTCGTTGAAGATAATTTGACTTATGAGGAGATTCCAGTATAAATCTTGGATAGACAAGTGATGAGGTTGAGGAACAAGGAGGTAGCTTCCGTCAAGGTTCTTTAGAGAAACCAACAAGTTGAAACTTCCACATGGGAAGCCGAGGCAGACATGCTAAAGCGACATCCATATCTCTTTCACTCTAATCAAGCCTAAGGTACTAATTTAAGTTTCCCTATGTGATTTCAAGTCTTAAGTTTCGGCCCTTATGTAATTGCATGCATTTGTATTTATATTGATAATGTTCATGTTGAGACTTTTTGGAAATAATGTTTAAGTGCATTTGTTGCATCCATGTTGGGCCAAAATCATCATGATTACCTTCCTCGTGTACATTTCTTTAACATTCGGGGATGAATGTTCCCAGGGGGAGATAATATGACACCTCGTAACTCAAAACTCTTATGTATCCATGTTTTAAGCTTTATTTGTGTTGTTGGGGAGTTTATTAGGGTTATAAGAGACTTCTAGTACTTAGACGAGTTCAAAACGTCTCTATGAGTTGAGATTTGGATGTTGGTTCATATAAGGGTCAAATTTAAATGAGCATAACTTTTAACACAATTGGAACTAGATGGACCACAACATGTCAAATAAAACCCATTGAGTTATCTTTCCAATGCACTTAGTTTTACCTCATTCCGAGTTCTGATGAAGGAGTTATGACCGTCTTTGTGAGACCCTCCCATGCAGTGAAACCACATGGGCAGCTTGATGGGTAGTGAGGTGTTGGACGGGCCGTCTGAGAAGCCTTGAGCTAGAAAAGGCCATTTTTGGCCTAAGGCATGGGGTACAACTAGTGGCACGGGCTGTATGGCTTGCCACTGATTGTGTTGTTAGTTGTGGAGTGTTTGCATGTGAGAAAGGTGAGCATGGGAGAAAGTTTTTGACTAAGTGTGGTGTGTCAGGCAACTTGGATAGGCTGTAGTAGGTCAGACGACTAGTAACCCTTAGGGTTGGGGAGCGGAGTCGCCA